>OZ018325.1:176716313-176921313 GCA_963969495.1 Ceratothoa steindachneri | reverse complement strand
TACGTCGACATATGCCCCAAAAATCAGTCGCCAGGTGGCCGATGAAAAAAAATATAGGTCCCCCAACGTTACCACAATGAAGTGGGGCTGCACTTTCGGTGAGGCTGTCCTAGGGGGACGAGGTTAGAGTGGAGGGAGGCTGTTGCATGCAACAGCTAAGAAGTGGAAGCTCTATTGCAACTTAACCTAACGTGGAATACATCCGGGTGGGGTGGGCAGTTCATATCCACTTGGGAATAAATGCCCTAAAGCAGGAGTGGGCACTATTAATGCCGTGCAAGGTGGCGGGTCAGACGCTAGGCCTTCGCGGGCTGGAGGTTGCCCGCCCCTGCCCTAAAGGGTCGCTGGCTAGATTTAAAAAAAACACAGCCTTTCCTCCTGGGCCGACAGGTTAGGCGGAATTTATGCGCGTAGCCTTAAATAAAAGAGATTGCGCTTTTTCTTGGGTATATGTATGTTGAATTACCTATTGATTAGAAAGTAGTATAGGTCGTAGATAATTTCAATAAATGTAGATGAGATCATTAGATAAAGTTAACGACAAGGAAGATTAACGTCAAAATTATGGTGCCGATTATTGTCAGAAAATTGCGGAATGACTTAGAGAAACAAACAACATGGTTTCAGAAAAAAAGAGGCCTTTATTTACGAGCCTAGTTATTTTTAATGATCGTGTGACAAAAACCGTCAATTCAGGTTTAAGTTACGATGTCATATATTAAATTTTGTTAAAATGTTTGATAAATTAAAATTTAATATTTGTGTCAAACTCAAAAGGAAATTGACATTATTAGGAACTAGGTAACGAATCGCGAAAATAGAGTGCTTCTAACTAGGGTAACATCTGAATGGCTACCTTTCACTAGTTAGGTTCTTCAGGGTTCAATTTGAGGCTCTACCTGTTTTTAATTTCGTAAATATTCTAGGTATGGGGATAGAATGTGAAGTAAATTTGTACCGACGATACAATGCTCATCAGCGTAATAAAAAAAAGGTAAATAAACGACAGAAGTACATAAATAAGTTTATTATATGAAGTGAGGCGTGATAATCTTATAAAAAAATAACCTGAAATTTGAGTATTTATCAAGGGTAGTAAGCTAAAAAAGGTAATAAACTATTAGATTTGGGAATCAAGATCGATAATAAACTAAAAAGTTTTTTTCGTTGTATCGCAGTCAGAAATAGCGATTAGAGTAGTGGTGCAGCCAGCGACCGCTGGCAATCACATGGTGGCAAAACCTGCAACCTCACTCCACGTGAGCCTATTTAGTGCTACTGCGAAGAAATGTGGGGGATATATAGTGTTTTAATTACCTCATTACTCGCTGCCACCATCGTTTCACGTTAAGTGCCAGTTTCACCGTCAACCTCCAACTCAACTTATACCATGGATACAGCAAATTGTTCGGCAATTCAAGTGCCTCAATGTTTGCTAGGTAGACCGAAGCACTGCCCCCCTCTCTGCGAGCTGGCGTTTAAGACACAAAATTTCACGTCCACAAAGACAAAATTCCGTCTGCCTTTCTCTCATTTACCAGCAAATATCTTGGAAACAGCGGGTTCATTATTCTACTTGCCAGCAAGCCTAAGACCTGCGAGGCGCTAGAGGCCATCGTTTTTCGGCATAACAAGCCCTCAGATCAGCAACGATGGCAAAACCTTATTAAGAGCATCACTTTATTGTCGCAGAAGCTCCAAACTCTCCTTCGTCAGCTCAGAGACGTGGCTGGTGCCCAGTTCTCGGCGGCATAGCTGAGGTAAGCCTTCCTCAGTCGTCTCCCCATTCAGGTAACACACGTCCTGGAGGCGCTGGGGGAAGTGCAACTCTTCTAAAATTTGGCAGAAACTGTCAATCGCGCCTTAGCTTGGAATGCATTAGGTAGCCAGGAGCTGCTCAACGTTGCCACCTACATTTGTCCGACCTACCAAAGTTCGTGCAGTTCTACAGCCGCCCAGAACCCCCCAACGCTAGAATCCAAGATTGACAAACTCATTGAGATAGTCCAGAATCTGGCCAAAGAGCTGCGGAGAGGAAGCTTGTTACGGGAAAAGAGTCCTGGTTTCCTTTCACGCTCTCAGCTCTAGGGTCAGTCTGATTCTCCCGCGAAGAGAGATCCAGGGAGAGAGACAGTCATCAGTCTGCAAATCCGTATATCACGTCAAAATACAAAACGTAACCTCACCTCGTCAGATTTGTTATTCTCCTCTCTATACCGGTTATTCGGCGCCCTCTGGCCGCACTGCCAGCTCCAACTCATGGACAACTTCTTCCGGTGGACTCCATCAGCCTGCCCATGCACTCATCGTGGGAGGGATGCAGGACTCAAACCTCTATTTTTTCATCTGGGATCCAGATACGGGATAACTTCCTCGTCAATAGTGGGTATACCGTCTCCATTCTTCCACCTTTCCTTCAGGATAGACGTCGACCTGCGATGGACTCATTGGTCCAAAATATCTCTGGTTAGCCTATCCTGGTTTATTCTAAAAAAAAAACTGCGATCTCTTCCGTGGCTGTTCTTATATGCTGACGTCAAGTCACCTCATCTTGGCAGCCGAGTTTCTGCCACACTTCCCGCTATCCTTCATTTAAAAGGACGTTCTATCGTTTTTCGATTGTCCTGGAGCCTTATTCACGGCTCGCTCTCTCTCTCTCTCTCTCTCTCTCTCTCTCTCTCTCTCTCTCTCTCTCTCTCGTGCACCGCGTTTCACTCTTACTGCATGTGGAACTTGTCAAGTTCCACAGGCCTCCTTTCAGCCGTGGATCTTACAATATATGTTAATACACTGTATTATTTCCATTGTTCCCAGACCTAACCTCACTCATGTGGACAGCCGCTGAAGCACTCTACTCAAGGCTATATAATACATACAATAGGCTCATCTGTCTTCGCACGCCCGTGCCGCTTGCCTCCGGCCAAACTCTAAGCCGCAAAGAAGTTATCTAGAGTGGAGAAGAAAGGTACAATTCTGAAATCCCAATCTTCCTGTGCATCTCTATTACATCGAGTTTCTAAAATAAAATGGCTACTATAGGCTACTGTATAACTTCCGTGCCTTAAATAGAGTTACTAAATTTGATACCTATCCAGCTAAAGCATCATGACGTTTACGTAAAGTAGATATTTTTGCACCGTCTTCTAGTAGATTCCATTGCTGTAGTCTGGAGCCCAACAGTTCTGCGTTCTCCTTTGACAATGATAAATCTCTCACCAGATCATTCAATCTTTCTTGATTAATCAAATAGATCTTCTTTTCCTTAGAATCATCCTCATACATTTCATTATCATTGTTATCCTCTTCTTCAGGCGATGAATCATCTTCTTTAACTACACTAGCTGAAGGAGGAACTGGGATTGGCATCTCCATATTATGAGGAATTGGTTTTATAGCTGACTTACAATCTGGATATACTTGTACTTGTTCTTATTTGAGAATCCCGCAATATTTATCATACAAAAGTAGCAATCAAAAACATGATTTGTTGGCTCACGCTACACCATTGGTACAGCAAAAGGTATACATACCCTTCCGTTTGCCATTTAATCACTGTGTGAGCCCCGTATAACACATAATAAAAGATTTGTGAGGGGCCCAGGGCTTGTCTTGGTCACCAACTTTACAACCAAAATAATAATTGTATGCAGTTTTCACCCATTTAGCTATTTTTTTCCGCTGGTTGCTTGGAGTATATCTTCCACTGATATATCAAAAGTTGTCTGGGCTATTTATACATCCTCGCTGATTCATGTTTTAAACTTAATGTATATATATCCTGTTATATACTTTTGTACAATCTTCTTTCATTTACAAGTTAATTGAGAGATAAATCCGGGAAAAAATGCAATTAATCACTGTATGTAAATGCCGTTTCAACACCACTACTATAATGGCTAAATTTGACAACGTGATAAAGCAGGAGTGTAACGCACGAACCAAACACACACAACACATCCTCTCACTACGGTAGCCGAAGCAACACTGCCCATATGTGTAACTAAATAGTGTGTGTGCAACTCAGAAACCTTACGTTCTAGAACAATTCTTATTACAGATTCGGAATCAGCATACTAAATTTAGTATAAATCACGAGCTAATATCCAAGTAGCAAAATCATTGTTGACTAGTTTTATATATTCATGAATTAATTACAATGGACATATTTGATCTGACTTTTGGAGCGAAAGACATTTATGGTATCTTGGATATCGGTGTCAACTGTATAATTATTAAATCGTCAATTGACAAGAAAATGTTACTTGATGGGAAATCTTTGTTAGCAAATTTGAATTCAGCACACTCAACATCATAATAAAATGTACATAAGATCAATGTTTTTTCTTGACACTGAAATTTGTTGTACAGTGTAATTAATGTATTAAAACAAAACAAACTGTATACTTGTAAATAATACAAACCCGCTAGTTAATAATTAATGTATTAATGCAAAGAAAACTGTATACTTGTAAATAATGCAAAATCACTGTGCTCCAACGGTAAAAACACAAGCATTCACACAATAGAAAACAGGTGCGAGCCGACTGTTTTGCGGGTTCTGTGATAGGAGAGAGAATTGAAACAGCTATTCATACAAGTAATAAATCTGATAGAGAGGAAGTCTTTTGACATGGATCTGCGAAAGACGGAATTTTATTTGCTACGAATGTCGGCTCTAACAGATATTTGTCAGATTTCCCTATAAAACAACTTCTCGGTGTACACGCATCTACACTAGATTACGCACATACTTCTTCGTTTCAACTTATTAGCCCGTCTTTATATGGGGTCGAGGTTTTTGATGAACTGCTTCTACCTGTTTCTGTCTCCTGCCATGTTGGTCTTCAGTCCCTTCTTGGGTCTTCCTCTCTTCCTCCTTCCCTGTATTTCCATCTCCAAAGCTCTTCTCTCATCACTCTCTCCATCATTCCTCATTATGTGTCCATACCATCTAAGTCTTGCTTCCTGTGGCTTCTTCGAAATCTCCGCCGCCTTTTTTATTCCTCCCTCGTCACGCCACACGCATCAATCGCAGCATCCTCATTTCTTCCATCCTCTTCTCATTACTCTTCTTTACAGGTAATGTCTCTGCTCCATACGTTATAGTTGTTCTTAAAGCAGTTTTGTATACTTTCCTCTTTAATTTCACTGGCATTTTCCTGTCTCATAAAACCCCTGATACATCTCTCCAACTCTTCCATCCCGCTTGGATCCTTCTGGTTACTTCCTTATCCTCATTTACATCTGCTGATAGAGTGGATACTTGAAGGCATCTACTCTCTTTATTTCCACACCATCTAACCTAATGCTTTCACCCCTGTCTTGCTCTCCTTCTGTACACTTCATATATTCTGTCTTTGTTTTACTTATCTTCATCCCTTTGCTTTCCAGTACTAATCTCCACTCCTCCAGCCTTTGCTGTACCTCTTCTTCATTGAATAAAGCCACATCATATGCATACATCATGTCCCAGGGTATCCCTACTCGCACGTTCTCAGTCAACACGTAAAAGACAATGTTAAAGAGAAAGGGGCTTAACGCAGAGCCCTGATGCAGCCCCACCTCCACTCCAAAACTGTATGTCATGCCTACTCTACTCCTTACCCGTGTTTTGACACTTCTGTACATTTCCTTCACTAATCTTACATATTTTTCTGGCACTTTTTTTTCTCTCAAGCATCTCCATAGTTCTTGTCTTGGTATTCTGTCATACGCTTTCTCCAGATCTATAAGAAACATATGTAATTCCTTTTGTTTCTCCCTGTACTTTTCCGCCATTTTCCTCAATATAAACACTTGGCTTGTTGTTCATCTTCCAGGCATGAAGGCAAATTGACTGTTGGACACCTCCACCTCAATTTGTAATCTTTCGTCCAAAATCCTCTCTCAGAATTTCATTATGGGATAGCAGTTTAATCCCACGATAATTTTCGCACTCTTGTACATCCCCCTTCCCTTTGAAGATGGGTACCAACATACTCTCCCTCCATGCGTCGTGAGTCTCTTCCTGCTCCTCCATGATGCACATCATCTTCCACAACAAGTCCACTCCTGCATCCTCCAGGGCCTTTCACGCCCCCACCGGGATATCATCTGGTCCAGCTGCTTTGTTGTTTTTCATTCTCTTAAGAGCTCTCATGACTACTTCTCTCTCTACACCTCTTGTCAGTCCTGGATATGGTGTTATCTCATCTTGGTAAGCCCATGGGTCCTCCTGGTTCAGCACACCGTCAAATTTTTCTTCCATCTCTCTTGTCGCGGGAAGTGAGCTTGTGCGTATCCTTGACTTTTCGAGCTATGTCGGCGGGGGTACCTCTTCTGGGTACCCCTGGTAGGGCTTTCCTTGTCGATTTGGTCGGAAACGAGGTTCCAGACTAAGTGCGTCATTCCTTCCTTTTTATACTCTCCTCTCCTTTTTTACTTTTATCCTATCCCTCTCACGTATACAAAAAGAAAAAAATGACTACAAAAAAAGCCTACTCCTATCGTGTCACTCCCTTTTTTCCTTCTATCTACATATAAGGACCTGGCAGCTACCTCATGCTTCAGAAGAGAGGCTTTTGGAACCTCTATAAACAACACCAATCGACGCGCACTAGTTGCGACAGAGACTAGGACTAGAGGTGTCCTAGGCGTTGGGGCACGATGAATGGGATGAGGGTAGTGCCCCGTTAACCCCCTTCCCTGGCGCGTAATTATTGACCATTCCCAGTGACCGTTGACGGGTGCCTCTGGTAGCATCGGTCCGAGGTGACGGCCCTTTGTTCCCAGGTTGGTTGCCAGGCCAATAAAAAGCCTTTGGTTGAGTCTCTTGGTGTGGCGGGATATCCATTGAACGCTGCTCCGAGATCTTGGCCGTCTTGAAGGCAACTAGTAGGAGTTTAGTACGGGGCGTGCTCCGTTGTTCACCTGGTGAGAAATCGATAGCCCCTTCGGGGACCGTCAGTGCTGCTTGGTTGGGAGCCACGGCACGCCGAGGTTTGACGACTCAGTCGAACGAACAGCAGCACAAGGAGCGTGCCTTCTGGAAGATCCGAAACCTCCGATGGATAGGCGGGAGTGACTCACGCGGGGCGAACTCGCCACCCCCTTTCTTTTTTATTGAGTGGTCACAAAGTATTCAGAGATATAAAGTGTTCAGCATGACTGGAAAGAAAGGACCTGGTGCGTTAAAATATACCTGCTCGACATGCCAAAAGGACAAGTGGTGCGTAGATTTTCCGGAGGGGTGTTTCTCAAAATGCCACCCTGGAAGTATCTGCACGGACTGCGTTCTAAGGGCAGAACTTCAGGAGCTTAACGAACTTTTTAAATCTTCTGAGGAAAAAACACGACGGCTGGAAGAAAAGGTGAAAATCTTCGAATCTAATCATGTGACTCAAATCCGTCGTCTCGAAGCCATCATTGTAGAGATGACAGCCACCAAGGTAGAACAAGAGCAACAAGAAACTCCCAAACGACGCTGATGGCTCCTCTGTTGAGCCCTCAAGCACCGCGTCGATAGAGATAGGCCATCCATCAGACGTTCCAGAGCCAGCTGCTGCTGGGGTTACTCAGGGCGTCAAAAAGAAGAAAAGGAAGAGTAAGAAAGGAAAAACAGTAGATAAAACAGAAGAGAAAGTAGAAACGGAAGGAAAAACGAAGAAGAAAAAAACCCAAAAGTGGGGAAGAAAGAGGAATCGAAAGAGCCCATACTGAAAGTGAAGCCTCTGTCCTCTGAACCCAAATGCGCGAGGGTCATCGTGATCGGTGACTCCCAAGCGCGGGATCTACAACCCTTGCTAGCGGCCCGCCTTCGCACCAGTGTGAAGGTAAGCTGCCTTCCAGGAAAGGGAAACGGAGAAATAAGGGTGGAGGCTGAGAAATCTCAGATCTCTGAGAACTCAGTAGTTGCCCTCATGGCAACTGGCAACGATCTCTAACTACGAGGAGGTAAAGTAGGCGCCAGCGGGAAGATCCTGACCACGGTTATGGGAGGAGTTGACGACTGTGGGCTAAAAACCTGCAGACGTGTCGTGGTCGGGATACTCCCAAGACGAGGTCCATCCCGCAATGCTCACGCGAGCAACGTCTCCATAAACCAACGCCTGGGAGATCTTTGTACGGCGGAAGGAGTCTTTTTTGTAGACCCGTACCGCACCTTTTATGGGATAAATGACCTGTACATAAGGGTTGGAGTGCATCTTTCCTTTAAAGGGATCTTGGACTCGCGAACATGATCCAGGATGTTGTGGAGCGGACCCAAAGAAGTGTCAGACCCCGAGTAAAGGAAGACGTACGCCAGTACACCCGTGTTACTCCAGGAACAACCTTTTCTGAAGTCACAAAGAGGGGAGTGACCCCGCCACAGAGAAAGAAACCGGGAAACGGAAGAGCGTAGGGAGTCCTACATTTGGGGACTCCCTCAAAGTTCTTCTGTTTAATGCGAGGTCTATCAGAAACAAGTTTCTAGAACTTCGTGGCCTCGTAGCAACAGAAGAACCTGAGATTGTGGCCATAACAAAGTCGTGGATAAAAAACTCAAGCCGAGATTTTGAAGGTGAATTCACGATTCCCGGATACCAGCTCTTCCTGAAAGATAGGCCAGACAGAGAGGGTGGCGGTGTGATGTTGTATGTTGAGGATACTCTCAACTCGACGGATTGCAACATCATATCCGACCATGAACTACTAGGTGTTGACCTAAAGTGTTAAAAGAAGTGCGCGATCAAGTGTCACGACACCTGAGCGCAATCTTCAACATGTAAATCCGGACCGAATGCGTTCTTAGAGACTGGCGTGAGGCGGAGGTGACTCCTATCTTCAAGAAAGGAGACCGTAACCAACCTTCGAACTACCAACCTATCAGTCTGACTTCGATAGTCGGTAAACTCATGGAAAGCATGATGGTGGACAAAACGACGTCGTATTTAGAGTCAAACCTGCTACTGAGGAGTTCCCAGCACGGCTTCCGAAGGCAACGGTCATGCCTGACGAACCTTGTGGAATTCTTCCAAATCGTGTCCAGTGAGCATGATCTGGATAAAGCGGTGGATGTTGTGTACCTTGACTTCCAAAAGGCCTTTGATAAGGTACCACACCACCACCTTCTCCGGAAGGTGCGTGCACAGGGCATAAACGGCAAGGTAGCGGGTTGATAGAGAGCTGGCTAAGTGACAGACGGCAACGAGTAGTGGTGAATAGACGGTCCTCTGAATGGGTGCCCGTATCTAGTGGTGTCCCTCAAGGTTCCGTCCTGGGATCACTACTGTTTATTATCTATGTCAACGACATGGACGGAGACATGGTTGCCAAAATCTCAAAATTTGCCGACGACACCAAGCTTGGTATCAATGTGGCAAAGGAGGGGAACATTGCCGGCCTCCAAGAGGACCTTCAAAGGATTGGGGAGTGGTCGGACACGTGGCAAATGCCTTTCAAAGTGGGGAAATGCAAAGTAATGCATATCGGCCACCGAAACCCCAAATCTCAGTACATCCTTAAGGGCACTGCTCTTGAATCGAGTGACACTGAGAAGGACTCGGGTGTTACTATCACTAGCGACCTCAAGTTCTCGAAACAGTGCATCGAGGCAGAGAAGAAAGCCCAAAGGATGTTAGGCTACATAAAGCGCCAGTTTGGATACCGTAACAAGGAGATAGTACTTTGTCTGTACAACTCCCTCATTTGGCCGCACCTGGAGTATCCTGTACAATTTTGGAGTCCTTCGTTTCGAAAGGACATCGCAAGGTTGGAACGCGTACAAGCTAGGGCAACCAAACTGATTCCCTCTATCCGACATAAAAGTTATCAGGATAGACTAAGGGAATTAGATCTGTTCTCGCGGGAAACCCGTAGACTGCGTGGTTAGATCATCTAAGTTTTCAAAATACTTCGAGGGTTCGACAATGTTGACTACCGGGATATTTTCACACTGAGTGAGAACAGAACGCGCAATCACGGCTTCCATCTTGAACTGAAGCGTTACAACCACAATTTGTGTGGAAATTTTTTCACCTACAGTATCTGCGGTAAGTGAAACGCACTTCCAATCGAAGTTGTCAACAGTGAATCTTTGAACCAGTTCAAGTCAAGACTAGACAAAGTCTTGAAAAGTGGCCGTTTAGGGACGCAAAACAATTGAGCAGCCATGTGCCCACTCAATTGCTAGTCCAAAGGTACCCTCTTTTAATGGACCGTAAGGTCTCCTAGGGTACTTTCTTTCCTTGTAACTCCTTTTAATTTATCACATGGTTTACATCTTGTGTTACCTTGAACCTATTTTTTGCTATTCTCTATATCCTTTTTTTCTCCTCGGTGGTTTCCAGCTCTTCATACAGTTCACGACTAGCTTCTGCCTTCACTACTGCTACTGCTTTACGTGCGATCCTTTTTGCACTTTTTTATCATTTTATCGTCCCTAGCTCTGGTATTCTCCCACTGCTTTTTTTGTTTCCTTTCTCCTTACCAGAGCACTCCTTATATCTTTCTTCCACCACCATTCTTTTCTAGGTGTGCGTGGCTTTCCAGATGTTTCTCCTAGCACTTCTCTTGCTACTTCTCTCATCACTTTTGCGTTCTCTTTCCAATAATCTTGTACTCTCACTACGTCAGTGTTCACTCTGCTTAAGTCCTTGGTCTCGAACTCTTGCTTTTTTGTTTCGTCTTTTAGTACTGTCCATCGTATCTTCTTCTCGTAGTCCTCTTTCCTTTTCTAGGTCTTCTCAACCATACATCCATCACAAGCAGCTGGTGTTGTGGGGCAACATGGTCACCTGATATTACTTTAGTCTTTAATCTCTAACAGATTTGATCTTCGATACATGATATAATCTATTTGGGTAGTATGACCTCCACTCTTGTATGTTATTCTGTGCTCTTGCTTCTTGCGAAAGGAAGTGTTTGCAATGACCAAGTCGAAGGAGACTACAAAGTACACCTCTCTCCATCTGCATTCATGTTTTCCAAGCCATGGCTTCCATGTATCCTTTCAAATCCCTCGTTGTCCGCCCCCACATGTTTATTCATATCTGTCCCCAATATTACCCACTCTTCTAAGCTATGCTTCCCATTTCATTTTCTAGCTTCCTCTAGCACTCGTCCTTCTCTTATTGTGTTGTTCCTGTCTGCAGTGCATATGCACTGACCACATTTATGATTCCTTCCCCACAATTTTACTTGACCGTTATCAACCGGTCTCCTCCTATCTTTACTTCAATCACATGTTCCTTCATATCATTCGACACCACCACTCCAACTCCATTCCTTCCCTCTGCTGTTGCACTGCTGTAGTATAGTTTGTATCCCTTTTCCAAATCCCTGGCCTTGTTGCCTCTCCACCTGGTATCTCCTGTACACATTGTATGCTCACTTTCCTCCTCTTAATCAACTCCACCACTTCTCTTCCTCGACCTGTCAAGGTCCCAACATTCACTGTCGTCATTCTCAAGGCAACAGGGGCTCGCTTCTTTAGCCGTACCCACTCATGATGCGGTAGCCCTTGCGTATTCGCAGAGGTCTAGCGCTGCCTCTGTGCGTCGCTTGGTTGTAGCTCATCTTGGTTTTGGCTTGGTTTTACGGTCGAAAGCCTTTTCTGACACCAACCCTCCCCATTTATCCGGGCTTGGGACCGGCATAGAGTTGTGTTGGCTTGCACCCCCTTTGGCTGGGTGCAAATAAGTTCTGCCCAGCTCTCGGATTGGAGAAACACCCCCAATCTTTGAATGTGATAAAAAGGGCTTGGAAAAGACACACGAGAGAATAGTCACTAGCAAGATTGAGACCAACATTAATATCAAGGGGGAAGTCTCTCATACAAAGACATTAATACAGTCAACACCCAAGGACGTGAGCAGGCGACAAAGCTATCGGAACTCAGCGATTTTAGTTGCCAGAAGTGTGAATTACATAAGTAACAATCTGGCCTATTAGGTACAGTATTCAGTCAATGCGTGTTCAGTACCTATGGTTGCGTACTCCGACGGTAATCGTTCTAACTTTGTGCCCCGTAGAAATGACTATAATAGTGGGAATAATATACCAATAGGGCTGCGACTTATTTGCAGGAACCAAAGGCATGTGGTATGTTGATCCCATTTATATTTTGGAGAAAGTGCGAAATTCTGCAAGCCGTAGTGTAGATGGCCGAAGAAGAGTTAAAACGTACAAATGCAACCGCCCTCCAGGCCATCTTCGCCAGCCCCTTTGGAAAACTAGTATGGTATGCCGTTGCAAGTGCGACAGCCAGCATGCTGTCAATGTTCACTGTTCCGCGAAATTAGATAATATAAAGTGCGAATTCCTAATCGGTACGGGAGCAAGTGTATCTATAATTCGGGTTAATTTTGTGCAAACGTGTGAGATGCGTAATTCCAGTGTCAGCATTGCAACGGCTAATGATGGTAAAAAAAAGAGCACGGCGAAATGAATACACGCGGATATAGTTATTTCTAGCCTACGCCGGTGATTTAGGTGGTCATTTGTGGTTGCGGATACTACATAACCATTATTAGGGGTTGACTTTCTGGGACACCTTAATCTATCGGGGGATTGTACGCGAGGCGTCCTTATCGATAATGAAACAAGGCTCATTTCCAAAGTAAAACAGTCCAGCTAAGAAGGTTAAGGAAATCGGGGGACATGCCATTACTAACAAACTATAAGAAACTATGCCGATACTTGGGCATGTTGGGGTACTATAGGAGAATGATTTCGAATTTTGCCGCAATTGCAGCTCCGCTGTCTGAGCTCGCGTGGCTTCAATCATTTAATGACACTAAAGTACAATGCCAGCAAAAGAAAAAAAATCCGTTCACCATCCATAAACATGTATTTTTTACATATTTCAGAAAGCTGTAAAATATGTTCTAATGTAGATATAGAGTTTAGGTAAACTCCGTTTTGTAGAGCAGTCATGCAGCTTACTGGTCCTGCGTTGCGTCAGTTGGCTGCTAGCAGCAGTTGTGATTGGGCGTGTCGTCAAGTTTCAGTGCATACTGTGTGTTCACAAAATATCAAATATTTTTTACTAAAATTGCTGTATTTTAAGAAAGCCTATAATGACCTCGAAGAAACAACTATCAAGTCACAAAATAGGTGCTATTGTTTCATTTCATAAGGCTGGAAAGTCACAAGGATAAATTGCAAAACATTTAGAGATATCTCAAAGTACTGTGAATTTATGAGTTTCCCGCCATATAAGTGATGATGTTTATGGTACTCCAGTCCGAAAAAAGTGGTAGTAGGAGACCTAGAAAGACGAATTCACATACTAATAAATTAATAAAACGTAAGGTGAGGAGGGGGAATACCGACCAAGGGGAACACCGACCTAATGCTCTGGTAAGATAACTATTTCAAATTGCTCCACGCCACTCATCACCAACACAGCACCTATCCTCAGTGAACAACACGCAGGCAACAGGTTTCCACCATCACGACGTCTGTGTTTACCAGGTAAAAAAAATGGATTTTTCGAATGTCTGTTGTTATCTTTCACGGTTCTCATATAGTGAGTGTCTCACATCGGTGAATATGGCGTGATTGTTTGAGTTAAGATTCATTACGACGATATTTAGCCATATTGACTTGTTATCGGTTGGAATGAAGTGCGTCATTTCGAAGTGGCCACGATGGCATTGTTGTGAAAAAAAATGGTGGTGCGGGAGAACATCGATCGTCAACATGTGGGGAAACACCGATGGTGAATTTTTGAAAATTCTATATACTTTGAAATACTTGGAAAGACATAACAAAAAGTGACTGATTATGGGCACAGTTTGCACTTGATCAGGTACAAAATGGAATTTTTATGCAGGTTTTTCTACTAATAGGTCGGTGTTCCCCCACCCCACCCTAATCGAAAATTGAACATCTTATTGTATTTTGTACGTTGAATACAAATTCGGGATTAAAATACACAAATAGTAAACCATTGCTATTATATCGACAAAAGTGGCTAGGGTTATCAGATATGCTGATTTCAGGCAAAAAAAAACCCAATGTTTTTTGTTTTAAGAGCTTCAAAAATAAACGTCGATGTTCCCCCACACCCTGACCGGTGTCTTCCTGCGGTAGGGGAACACCGACCGAGGTCCCCCCAAATTTTGAAGTGTCACAAATGACATTTATTTTCTGAGTTGAGGATTTAGGAATGTACCATAGGTGGGCTATGTTGTGAAGTTTGTTTTGGGCACAGTTTGCACTCGCCCAGGTGAAAAATAGATTTTTATGGAAGTTTTTCTACTACTAGGTCGGCGTTCCCCCACCTCAGCCTACTGCGTCAATGAAACCAACAATAAAAGCGAACACTTTGACATCGGCTGCAAAAGGAATAGGGTTGCCATCTCGGTATACTGTCAATAAACCTTTTCTGAATGTCGAAATGCGCAAAAAAAAGTTTAGTTTTGTAAACGCACATCAATTGTTTGTTGATGATTGGAAAACAGTTCTCTTTAGTGATGATTCCTCGTTTTTAACATTCAGAACCTACTAAGAATGGTGCGTCACCGGCGTGGCTCAGATAGGATGGATCCTAAATACATTATTAAGACAATGAAACGCCTTCCAAGTGTGATGGTTTTGGGTTGCTATAGCTATTTTGGTAGGGAGACTTTATTTTTTTATGGTAACCTTGCCATCGATTAGGTTTAAATACTTTTAACTATTGATCAGATTTTTTTGCCGGCACTGTAGCTCCAATTTACTCGGTCAAACTTTGTTACCAGCTGCCTAACGACTCACCACATCAGATGGTGACGGACAGCTCCCAATACGCAGTACATGCTGCTCTTCACTAGAAGGTGAAAGGATCTCCGCAACTAGTGGTCTTTTTCTCAAGCATTTTTTTTTTTTATTTTAGGAGCCTATCTGGCGACTACCCACTTGGGCATAAGTCACCGCAATCACGACAGCCTAGCACTAGGCTACTTTAAAATAAGAATATGAAACAACAACAACAATTAAAAGGGAAAAATGGAAACAATTAGGAAGCAAGCTCCGGCGTCGGCGGGAAGTCCGCCTCCCCCCGGCGTAGGAGCGTGCGACCTAAAAAAGAAAACAACAACAAAACAAAACCTAGTTAAATAAAATGGAGAAGGCCGGCCTCCCACCAAAAGTCTATAAGTCCACCAGTCAATGTGCACGAACTCATCCTGAGTACAAGGGACAGGCGGTAGCGACCCCACCCACATCCCGGTACCGGGACAGGTAACGTGTGCGGAGATCGCTCAGACTGGGACATTCAACAAGAATGTGCCAAACAGTCTGGAGGACGACACAGTCTTCACACTAGGGCGCTGGCGAGCGCTCCATCAAATGGCGGTGCGTGCCGCGAGTGTGTCCAATTCGGCGACGGCAGAAAGCAACCTGAAGCCTTCGCGGCATTGGGCGTATGTCTATAGAAACAGTCGTGGTGCAATGGCATGCAACTTTAAGTTCGTTTCAACCGTCTCCCATCTTCTTTGCCAAGCAGCCTAAAGAGCTGCCCGTATTCTTGCCATGTAGTCGGCGTGAGGAAGAGCGAAACGCTGGTCCGGTCGCAGAGTCCTCGCGGACTCTTTGGCGCCCTCATCGGCGCGATCATTCCCCACAATTCCTACATGTCCAGGAACCCAGCAGAAGATAATCTCGCCATCTGCATGGCTTACCAAAACTGTAGCGTCACGGATATCGCGAACCAGGGGATATAAAAAAATCGTGAAGTTCTATAATGGTTCGTTGACAGGAGCGACTAATGGCCCTTCCGATAGTTCTTCTGTGCATTCTCTCCCTACCTAATGACTCAGATTTTTTGCCTTTCACAGCAGTTACAGGATCTACACTACTTTGTCCAAAGCCCTTAATTTCATTCTCCTCGTCAAAAACCTACACAAAATTTATTAAGGAGTTGGCCATTACCATGTCCTAAGTTGATTTCACACAGGCATCCTAAGGACACCTGCACTCGGTGCACAAACCTTTGCAGCCGAAGCTCTTCAAAGGCGACACATGGGTGGGTCCGAGTCAATCGAGTTCACAAGCCGCTAAAAGCGCCATATTCAATTCTGGTGCTCCTCAATCTCTCGACAGCATTTGGCACAGTGGACCACTCCGTGCTTCTCCACCCCCTTCGTGATTTTCTGGGTGTCTCTGGATGGAACTGTTTTAAACTGGTTTCGCTCTTATCTCTCACTTCCTACTCATTCTGTTCACATCCAGCATGAAGCCTCTTGGCCAACAGCTGAGGCCTGCTGTGTCCCTCATGGATCCTTGGCTAGCTCCCTTTTCGTATCTACCTCCTTCCTCGTGGCCTTCCTATGCGTCACCTAAGTCTATCTTTCCATTTCTATGCTGATTATAAGGAAATATTTTCTCTCCTCCTGCCTAACTTGTTCGTCGTGGCCGTCACTAATCTTTTATCCACATATGACACGATTACCGAATGGCGAATGGAAACTTCCTAATACTCAACCATGGCAAAACTGAAGTTCTTTTGATGGGCGCCTCAGCAGATGTCACTCGTTATAAAAATTGTAGCCCCATTTCTCAATTATGACAATATTAGAAACCTCGGTTTCCTTGGACAGTCAACGCGATTTCAAATTGCATGTTGCTAATATCAGCAAATCATATCTCTACTTATTAGAAAACAAGGAAACCTCGGTTTCCTTGGACAGTCAACGTGATTTCAAATTCCATGTTGCTAATATCAGCAAATCATATCTCTACTTTCTATGTGGGGGCCCTAAATTTAATCGGATAATCTTACCCAACGATACCTATACAATATGACATCACCCGCAAGTTGCCTCAAATCGGCACTTCCTCGGGTGAATCCGGCGACTAGCCTCACCCAATGTATCATAGCTTAACTTTGCACAAATGGGAGTGGTTTCTACTTGGCTGGGCGGCTTGCCAGCTTCCATCGGGAGCATCTATATATTACGCTA
Source organism: Ceratothoa steindachneri (assembly GCA_963969495.1). Taxonomy (NCBI): domain Eukaryota; kingdom Metazoa; phylum Arthropoda; class Malacostraca; order Isopoda; family Cymothoidae; genus Ceratothoa; species Ceratothoa steindachneri. The sequence continues at coordinate 176,904,406 of OZ018325.1, read as the reverse complement.
AAGATTGCCCCGCCCCCCTTCCCTTTACTTTCTTATTAAATTTATAATTTTAATATTCCAATATTAAAATTACTGATTTTCTAAATAATAATAACAGTTTCCCCACAAATTGTAGGCGGCGCACATCAATAACATTTCGCTACCAAACATTAAAATTGGAAACAACATCGACTCAAGCAGCATTTGGCACATTTCAGCCCTTAGGAACGAACGCTTTGATCGTCTTTGAAACTTGCCTACCATCCAGAATTTTGTCATCGCAGTCTCTGACTCAAGGAATGAATCCTAGGACGCCAAAATATACCTATACATTACGTACTGTGTCACATTCGCTCTCTCTTTTTCTCAACCTCACTTCATAGCAAAGTTCTTACACGCGCGTGGATTCATAAACCAACCATTGAACTAACCATTTATAATTAAATAACACAACTACATCCTCGTTATGCCTCCATCAAATCGCACTTCATTCATTCCATGCACACAAACTCTTCATTCATCTATATTGATTTCTCATATAGCTACGATCTCCATTCTCTTTCTTAAACACATTCACTGCCTATTTCTCACTCATAATCCTCACATTGTACACTCCCACTTGCTTCACGCAAATTAACTAGATTGACCTTTTCGTCCTGTTTGCTGTTCGAAAGACATTTTTCAAGAGAATTCCTCCCATTAAGTGAAGACAAGCATGTACATACGACTGAACTCGTATGGATGCCGCTTGTAGCGCTTATATCCATAGCACATACAAAAGTGCTGGAAGTTCGTGGAATAATGATGCTTGAGAAAAATTCACCGGCCTGATCTACCGACCTAAACTACACAAATTTTGGCAACCACACCCAGTACAAGCATCACATAGGTAGCCTCTCGGATCAGAGCGGCCAGACTAAAGATGTTTAAATTCGAAAAGGGACCGCTACTGTGAATGTCATCAGCCACCGTTTGTGCATCGGAAGAGCACATAGACGCATCAAGGCATTTCTTTTAAAAATGTTGAGAAGGTCATCCGGCGACTGCATACTAGGGCAAAAGTCGCTGTACTCACAACAGAAGCGGATCGAGGGAAGAAAACTAAGTGGTCTGAACTCATCCACATTAAGGACACTAATCTTCAGCTCTTCGATCACGTCCGAAATGACCCGACCCTTTGAGCTTACCATGTAGTCAATCAAAAGGGTGCTCATCATTATAGGTCCCAAGGAGGAGAAAATCCTCGGGAAGTGTTCAGGAGCGCAGTTACACTGCTACTGCGCGTAAGGAGGTATTTAGATGCAGCAAAATAACAGAGATATCACAAGAGATGTATAAAAAGCACACTCTCTCCCACTAGTCCGGAGTTCAAATAAATACCACTGAACGATATTGTCATTTGGATATATCTTGAAAGAGCCAATGAAGGCCTCTTTTGAGGAAGAAAACCTCACGGAGATGGAGAGAGACACCAAAGATTCCGAATTCCGACAATTCTAATACCTTCAAGGACTTATTCAAGTGGATGTGGCCCGTAATTTGAAGAGAGATCGGTCACTTGCTGCGCCATGTGGATCTGCAGGCATGGGAAATGGAATTGGGGACCATTATTGATACCTTACTTTTGGGAGTGGGTTCAGAGTTATCCAGAGACTACTGTAGTTTGCCGAAACCCTCCTGGAGAGTACTCTGTACAAGCCTAACAATCGCTGAAGAAGCGTGGGTGGTTCACGTTTCTCGAAGCGATTGTACATGAAGGATAGCGGGCTCCGGTTGGGGCAAGAACAAGACTTACTTTCCTAAGTTGTGAAGAGTATGGAATGATAGTCTCACAAACCGCGACAGCAAAATTTTCCTAGTTTTCTGAAATTAATCGGTAAGCGGCTACCATTAACACAGTTGGCACTGAGGAAAATACATTTACGTGCAAAGGTTTGGAACATTTTGCACATATTGTGAGTTGAGCCAATTTTCCATGACCAAAGTGATAGAAATGGTAACACTACCTAGGAAACGGCGCGAATGCCAGGCCGTAGAGTTACCAACCATCACGCACCAACTCGGGAAGCCTTTCCCGGTCGAATGTTACGAAAATCATTGGGGTGGGTCGAGAGACAGCTCTCTCATTGCTTTTCTCGACACTTGCTCGACCCTAATGGGTCTTTAGTCAGCCAGCCATTCTGCAATGACTGCAAGGTTATAGTTTTCCAGCTCCCTGCATAAATTCTCTATTGGGTGTCCGAAAATTAGTCAGTTTGGTACTGTGGCTGAGTTAGGCAAAAGAAATCTTTTAAAAAATGGGACACACTGGGCTCTTTATCGAAACCCTCCACTAAGCTTTGACGTTGAAGGCGCATTTGACATTTTGTCAACTTCGTTTTCAGTGAATTGGATGGCTAAAAAGCCAATAGGTTTGGAAACACAGACAGTAGATATATGATCAGGCCCGAGGTCATGATTTTTCTTGATTTGGGGGTTTTAATCCTCCTCGCAAAATCCTAATTGGATAGGGTCCCGAACCTGGATGAGCCAACCTTGGCCTAGTGATTAGATAAGATTACGAAGCTCCCTGTATAGGTTGGAGAATCTTCCGAAGAGAGAGATTCCCTGCTATTTTGGTCTTCTAGCTTAGGAGTTGTACTCGTCGAGCATTGATTCACTACCGGGGAAGACTATCCTCCTGAGAATGGACCACATTTGTCCGCCAATCTTGCCTCCCCTTCAACTCAAATAGACTAGAGCTCCATAAGGGGTCGAGAACCGCATCCGGAACCTGGGCTATATGTACCACGTACATCCGAGGGATTGGGATGTCGACCACCAGCCGGAAGACAAGGAAACCGGCATGCAGGCCACCAAGAACTTAACTAGTAGAGGGTCAAGGATCATAGCCATTACCTACTTGGGTCTGCTCCACTAGCTCCTTACTCTATACGACAGCAGGAGAGCTTTTTATCTGATTTATTTTCTTTTTCTCTTGAAGGGAATTGTGAGAAAATAAAAGGGCTATCTCCATATTAGAGACGGAACTGCTTTGCAGTGGATACCAAAGAATATGTAGTAAAAGGAAGCCCCTTTACCTATTGGAATAGGAGAGATGGAAATCTCCATCGTAATCGGGAGAACTTAGGAGCAGCCCCTGTAAATGAAAAAGAGGGGCCGTCTCCCCACTAGAAAGGAATCAGTTTGAGAACGGCACTCCAGAGGAAGGTAAAAAGAAGCCCGTTTACCCCACGGACATAGGAGAGGGGGAACCCCCTCTTCGACATGAGATTTTTGGAGGGACTCCAGGGATAGGGGAAGGAGTTACCGACGGTCTAGAAAAGGAGTCCCATGAGAGTGGCTCAATAGAAGTGAGGAAAGTGGAAGATCCTTTACCCGACGAGCTGGGTGAAGGAGAAACCTGACTGTTATTCTTTTCTATATTTTGTAAATTTCATCAATGTGCAATCAGCTATTTTTGTAAAAAAAAATACGGGACGCTAAAGGTAAATAAATGCCCACATCTGTTTTCCGCTCTGGAGTGAGCACAGAGGGTGCTCGTTTAACCAGTTTGGTACATCTCTGGGTGACGATGGCCGCCTGGTGGCCAAACATTTCGCGTCTTAGCGTGCCAGGAGGACTAGGGCGTAAGTATATAGCCGGTTAAAAATAAAGATGGGACAGTATGAAAGAGAAAGGGTATGAGAAGAAGGCAGCCAATAGCCCCTTTTACAACCACACAAGAGCTAAAAGGCGAGGAAGACATTGTTCGCCCACGCATACATATATATACCTCTGGCCACGACTTGGGGCAGTGATAACCTGCAAAATTGGTCGCCCTGCAAGAGAGATAGGTAAGAATTGGCTTGTGCGAAAGTGGCCAATTAAAGGTGTAAAAGAAAGTGTTACGCGAGACCCCCTTACGGTCCGCTCTACCAATTTCAGTGAAAGGAACTATAATAGAAGTAGGAAAGGAAGTAGAATAAATACAGGATGTCAAAACAGTAAATATATGAACATTACGAATAGTTTTCATGCGTCGATCCAAACAATGTTAAATTTGACGTTAAACTCCCTTCGTAAAGCATTCTATGACAATATAAGAGAACGAAGTTGAAATAATTTACTTCACTATAAAGCAGACTGACTCATTTTGTGCTACCTCAACAATACCTAGGATGATTAATTCATTATTATCGAAGCTAAAAAAGGGGATGAGGTACACAAGAGTTAATCCTATTACGGGAACTGACAAGTTTAACGCTTTTTTTTTATCTGCACTTTTGTTGCTTCTATGTAGTTATTGACATGGAACAGTTGACTCACCTAATATGATTTTTAGGTGTTTCTATTACACATGCTAATTAGTTTAAGCTAGGTTAAGTTGGTATTTTTTTACCTTTTGAATCCTAGTGGCCGACGCTAAACTAATTAACCAGTAAAATAAAAACACTTAAAACTCTTAACACTCATGAATTTTAAGCGACCCTGCTGAAGAGCTATTTGGGAAAGGTGGAGTTTATTGTAAACGATATTTTTTACTTCTCTTTCCTGTCCATTTTTCCGGAGTGAGTGTTAATTGATTTGTTATATAAAATAAAGACAAATCTAACTGGAGGATCTCGGGTAAAAGCATGAATAGTCTGCATCAAAGATAAATGAATAAGAGTAAAAAGCTGTTAAGTATTAGTGACAGAAAGGGGAAATTATTTGATATAGGGCTGGCGCGCATCTCTCCTGATTTGTTCCCTGTCTTTTTTGAGAGATTTGAAAAGAGTTTCTGATACAATCACCTGTCTCTAAAATAGAAGCTCAAATATGCAGTAAAATGGCAGACCTGTAGTCTGATAGATGGGAGATCAGCAGAGTAATAGACTGTTGAATTATGGTAACTAGGCATGAAAATTCCATACCAGGAGGGAAAGGCGGACTTGAACGTGTATTGGGAACTGAAACCTATGTATTCCACGAGGACATAGATAACTACTGCGAAGTAATGCTAGGGAAAGAAGGGAGAACAAAAGTTAATTAATGAGAAAATGGGGAATGATAAAAGTAAGATCTAGAACAGAAAGACGATGATAACAAACTTCATCTGTTCTAGTTGCTAGATCCAGTAAGATGCATTAAAGCTTTAGGGCAGATCCGTGGTAGGTAGAGCAGAGAAACCCATGGGTACGAATTTGGGCACTTTTACTTACCAGTTCATAGTGAATATCTTGGGACGAGAAAGAAGATTCAAAAGAAAAAAACCCAAGAAAGTAATAGAAAGGTGCGGCAAAGATTGATACTATTCTCTTAGATGTACAAAATCGGGAAGATACACACTTCAAAATCTCCAGACGGTACAGCTACACACAAAAGAACCACTAAAGTACTCAAAGGTTTGAACCGTAAATATCATCTCTTGATGAAAAGCCTTGTAATTTATTCCTCACTAGTACTCAACTTTCCACAATTAACCCTAGTAATGTGAGAGTTCAACATGTTGACTTATGAATAACTGAATGACCAATATATTAATGGCACATAAAAAGAATGTCGTAGTGTTCACAAGGAATTTTAAGCAACACAAAAGAAACATGACCACCCTAATTAGCCATGACATTTTGCCTCTTTGAAACCAGTTTGCTGATATCACGCGCAAAAAAAAAATCAGGTTCCTTAGAAGATAAAAAGCATTTGAGCGTTGTCTTACACGTTCCTTGATTCTGAATACTTTACCACTGGTAAAGACAAGAATATGTGAAAATTAGATGCTTCCAAGTCTAGGAAGAAGGATGGGGGGGGGGTAAAACTTCGCAACCTAACGGCTGAATGTGTCCCTGCCTTGTCATGTTGACCCCTTTCTGATGATTGGAGCTAGATGTTTTATAAGCATAATTCAATTCATACGTTCAAGCTGTTGAACATAAAGTTGTGCAGTGATGTTTTACTCTTGTTTCACTAACTCAATGTGACCAATACCTGCTGTATTATATCAAAAGCACAGCAAAACTTCGTTCGGTGCAACTCTGGTTTGCGTGTAGGAACTGGAGTTTCATTTGGTGGTAGCCACCTATTCTTACGTTTATTGCTGACGTAGATTATTGATTTCTCATCATTGTTTAGAATTCGATTAGGAAAAGGTGTTTTTCATTCCTAGTTAGCAAATTGTTAAACGAACAGTTTTACCCTTGGGAGAAAGTTCAAAAGGTATAAACTTCCTCTCTCTATACACTTTCCCAATCTTATTAAGATTATCTTACACATTGGACCAAGGGTATTAAACTTTAGGAATAAGTCTCCAATACTTTTCCACATATCCTCTTCAATCGCTGCTTTCACTGTGCCATTTCAAGAACGATTGGTCTCCCTGATCAATGACCATCAGAAGATCAAAATCACCCTTTTTAAACTTGGTTATCTCCTTTGGCATTTCTGAACACTCACACTATCAAGATACACAGTGCGTCTAACTTTCATTGCACGTGTTGAATTGTTGCCTCTAGGAAAATCGTAAATCAAGTAATGCATGTAAAGTCCTTATCCTCCATGTAATATATGACAGACTACATTCATTAAAAATTTGACTTCATTTAACGAGAGCAACACTCAAGACTCTAATGTGAACATAGGCTTCAAACTTTACTCCTTATAAACTATTAGGAGCATGAGTTTTAACTATTTGCTTGAAAATGCGACATTAATTGTTGGTACTCCAAATAGAAATTTGCCTTTAACAACACCTAGTAGCCAGCTTAAGAAGTAGCTTCACAGAATCTACCTTACTAGGACTTCACTACCACGATATTTCAACTAAATACAAGGACTAGTGATGACTGTTATATAATGCTACTAAACAACTATCTTTAGGAATAGAATCGCACTAGAGTAATCATTACTAGTATTTAGCCTTCAACATTAATTGTTGAAATTTACCATTATTGTGAGAGGGAGACGATGAACTATGATATAATAATCTACATTTAAGGACCTCTAGTAATTAAATACCAACTAGAAACACGATCCCATCATCCAACCTTGACCGCTTGCGCGCCAGTATTCTTGGGGGACGCGTCACGATTCGATCTCTTGTGCTTGAGGCAGATCAGAAACACTTCAGTCACTCTCATAATGTGAGAGCTTAACCTCTGAACATAGTCAGAACTCAGGAAGTTGAAGGAATGCGAGTGAGAGGAGAATGGGGTGGGAGTCCGCTGCTCTGCATTGGATTCCATGGGCGTGGGGTCGTTGATCCAAGAGTGGTTAAGGGAAAGAGGACACTCCTCTCGGGACTTGTGTTGGCTGTCCAAGGAAAGGTGATCCGAGGAGGGAGACAAATCGTTAGGTAAACTTTGCTGCGGGGAACCCTCACTCACCGGCAGTTGATCGTCCTAGAATGAGGACGATAAAAGGGTATTAATTTGTCTTTGTTTACATGAAATTACATTGAATTATTTAGCCGATCTATATTTAAATGAATTAATCGCAGTCCCTTCAAGAACTTTAGAAGGAATAACATTCCAGTAATTGTCAATTTTATATTTTAAAAAACTTCCAAGATAAGGAGAAAATTTGAATCTATTTAGATTACCGAACTCATTAAAAACACCCTCAAAAGTCACTACTAATACGCCACGCAATCTCCTATTATCTAAGTAGGTTAATCCAGCTCTCTTAATTAATCAGGCAAATCTATGTACATAAGACTAAGAATCATCTAGGCAGAAAGTGACGGAAATTACATGAATAACTTGTGAGGTGAAAAGGCATACAAAATCACAAGGACTGAGACAGCAACGCTCTTTTTCAACCTTAAATAATGCAGGGCAGGGATAAACTTTAAAAATCATACGGACCTGCAAATATACAACTGATGGGTAGTGGCCACAAAGCAAACATAAGAAAATAAGCCTTAAAGTACAATAGTGTCTATGTGCCTCTGTCGATGGGCTTTTCTTGGTTTGTATATTATATTTTTTCTTATTGAAATCTGACTTGCCTTTATTTTCGCGACCCAATATTGGTGATTCTCCTGTATATGTTGAGTGTGCAGACAAAAGATCTTCCTCATCCGACATTTCGGCTTCGGTGACGAATTTTCCGAATCACTGAATATTTCGTTATCGTCATTGGGGTAAGCCTCTTCTTTAATGCTGTCGCCGCTGTCTTCGTCCTGCCAGGTACCCGGCATTAAACCCGCTTGTCCGAAAGCATTGCAGAGCGGAGCAACAATATGGTTGATGAAAGACTCTTGTAATTTTGCTAGCTGGGTATTTCTGCGGTTCATATAAGGGGATATAGGGAGACCGAGCCTCGCTTCCTCGTCTCCTGTGAAAGAGAACAGATTTTATCACTGGCAAGATTACTTTGGTTAAAGATTTTGCGATTGCTGGAACTAAAAGGAATAACGTCGTATATTTTGTTTACTATTAATGTATTATCTTATTTGGCTGTCTAGGCCTGAGTGTGCATACATATATTTTACATTAAGACGTATTTATGGATTTAGTGAAATGGCAAATGGTGGCAAAAATCAAAAGAATTATTGAAAGGGAGTGGGAATGCTAAAGAATGGTATGAAAGGCTTTGTGAACTTTATGAGTAAAAAGTGTGCATAAATATGCAAATGAGCTCAAATATCAGAATATAGAATCACATTGCGAGGACAAGTAATAGAACTATTGACCGTAAATACAGGGATAAGATTTTGTTATTTGTGTAGTGGACTTTACCTTGCTCGTAGAATTCCTCCGCAATTCGATAGGTCCAATCTCGATGCAATTCTAGAACTTTGCAAGGGCCGTTGATATCAGCGAGTTTGATGGCCATTTGAGCAACCATCAGGCGATCCGTTTCAGTGTTCCAGTCAATTCCAGGACCCTCACTTTCGTTAGTCTGAAGAAACAAATACTGTAAATTAAAACATTTATTGTAACTAACTGTATAATGCACTTCCTTCTCTTTTCAAATTCTTGTCGTATTTCACCCTTATTGTCCGTACATTATCTAATGGTTTTAAATTCCTACCGTCAACTCCATTAGCCATTTAGAACTTAAAGCCCTAAAGAATAGAATAAAATATTCCATTCGACTGCTAGTTGTTCGGAAAAATGTTTGGGCTGAAAATAAATCTACTTGAGAAATGGACCATTTCGTACACTCATGCATTTGTTCTCATTGAGAATTTAAATAGAGCAATGGTTAGGTTTAGAAGCCGAACACTTTTTGAAAGAAAATTGAACCAACCCACCAAAAGTAGCAGGATTTTGGAGTTCACACTTGGATTTTAAGCTATCCCATTAAAAGAGATTTTTTACTATTTATTCCAAGGAATAGAAATAAACAGTTGATAGCCCAAATCTCCCATCATTCCTGCCTATGCGTGAATTCACTTTAGCATCTGCCACGCAGAAGCCTTTTTCTAACTGGAGGAAACTGTCTTGAGGATTAGCCCACATCGGATCCCAGTGTCAGAGGCATTTCCGGACTGCAACTTGGCTACAACCTTTGGGAGAGGAATCACAGACCCCTACTGAGTGTCCGGCCAAGACCATAAACAAACCCGTGAGGGGGTGGTAGACTCTGCACACTGGTACAGGTTGGAAACACGTGTAGACTGTTTTTTACAAATCAACTTTAATAAATTTCTTGCATTTATTTCAGGGTTTATTGAATTTTGTGAATCAAGGTGTAAACTAATAATAGTTAGCACCTGTTTGAAAATATGACTGAAAAATATTCAGCACTCGTGAGGACTTGACTGCCACGATTACTGAGAACCGCAGCCCTCATCAAGAACATGATGCACAAGGTCAGGTAAAATTCAAGGAGAGTGCCAGGCATCTTGTTTTGCAAAACTTGCTGAAAGATGATCAGAAACTTCGCCCATTCAAGTTCGCCAAAGGCCATCTGCTTTTCACCCCAAACAAAAATGGAGAGGTAGACAGATCAAAGCCTCTCTTTCAAGGGCTCCTTGCTGACTCACAGTCTCCAGTTCTGTGGAGGGTTGAGAAGATGTTTATCATCCGGAATAATTGCGTGACAGTACAAAATAAAAATAAGATTCCGGTTGAACAGTAGATATCTTTTAGGAAACAGAAGCAAGCTTCGGTGATGGTGTGGGTGTGCGTAACATCAACGAGCCAAAAGCACCTCTCATATGCATTCGTCGCACGTGGCATTAAGAGGTTGGACATGTTGGAGGAGAAAGTTATCCCATGGGTGGATGCCACTATAGGAAATGCCAGTTTAAACCTTAAACAAGATTAAGTGACCTTTAAACACACATCTAAAAAAGTTCCAGAGTGGTGCCTGGCAAATTTGAAAGGGTTTTAGCCAAAGGAACTTTGGCCTCCTAGTTTGCCAGATTTGAACTCCATGTACATTGGAGTGTGGTCGATGGCTGGTCCAAATCTCTTTCAAGTTTCAAGTTCGGAAGTGCAAACTTGAAAAATACTGGGATAAATTATCATTTGAAACCCTGCGTGCCTCTTGCGCTCAAGTGATACCTAGACTACTGATTGTCATCGAAGCAAAAGAGTCACAAAAACTATTAGTTAAATTATCTTGTAGGATATATATTTATCTTTCGTTGCAGAATAAACATTATGTAATATTGCATTGTGTTCTGAAACTAACACTGTGTAACAGAATTTCACTTTTGTCTTATACTTGGGTTAAAAGTGTCATTTCCCAATTGTTTGTGGCTCTATTAAATAAAAATGTCAATTTTAATCCCCAAACTGTCGTTTTGTAGCTAGGACATTGAATTTTAAAATTAGCCCATTTATGGTATATAACATTATTTTGATGCAAATAGTAAAAGAGTTGTAGAAACTGTAATATAGTGGTAATAGCTATTATTTCCCTTATATTTCGTTTTTTGCGACCTGGACAGCAATGGCAGTTCTCTTACATTCCGAATAGATTCAGCACTAATTTGGAGAAAAATAAACTGTAGAGCTTTCTAGATCTTTCGAGAATTATTATATGTTTGAAGAATTTCTAGAACATTCTGGCAACGTAGATGACTGTATAAATAGAAAGAATGTCTATTCAACAGATCAGTTTAATTCTAGCCGTCACAGCGCAGACATCGCCACTCGTCATTGATAGAAACATTCGTTACACATGGCATCAAGAGGTTGTAAGTATCCGACAAACGCATTTTGCTATGTCTGCGGCGAATTTATTAAGAGAAGAGCGAAAAAGTACTCTCTAGAGAAGTCTGCTAAAATGTGTGAGGCCAAGAAGGAATATTTCGGCATGCCAATCGGAGATAAAGACAAACCTTGGGCACCTCATTTCCCCTGCGAGCTCTGCAAAAGAACTCTGGAAGGTAATATATATATATATATATATATATATATATATATATATATATATATATATATATATATATATATATATATTATAAATATTATGTGTTTTGTTTATTTGGATACCGCATTTTTTAAACATTTCTAATAACCCTATTTTTTACAGGATGGTACAGAGGAGAAAAGAAAGCTATGAATTTTGCAATCCCACGAATTTGGAGGGAACCAACTGACCACTCAAGCAATTGTTTCTTCTGCATAGTGAACCCTTCCAAACGTCGAGCAGGCAAAAATGCGCCTGTTATCATGTATCCAGACATTCAGTCCTCTATTGCGGCAATGCCACACAGTTCTGAGCTCCCCATACACACTCCTCCAAAAAGAGCACAGCAGTGTTTAGAAAGGAAACGCAGTTCAGAACAGGATGAAGTCATTGATCTAGATTACAGAGATGTAACTGAGGAGAGAAACACATACTACCCCAACCAAAAAAGATCTCAACGACCTTGTCAGAGATCTTTGATCTCACAAATTCCAATGGCGAGCTTTAAACTTTGAGACTCAAGCAGTGGGATTTTTCTTAAATAACAGTGTGCAAATATCCGGTCAGAGAAAGCGTCACCAGTGTTTTTCAAGCTTTTTTACACGCCAAGATGAGCTTTGCTTTTGTCACAATGTGACTTATCTATTTGAACCAATTGGAGTCGTCTGTAACCCCAACGAGTGGCGCCTCTTAAATGACAGCTCGTACAGGAGCCTCAAAGTATTGTGCTTTATAATGGGAACATGTATTCATATCTTACCCTTGCTAACTCGGTTCTGCACAAAGAATTATTGAACGTTTTGAAGGTCGTAAGGCCATAAATCAGAATAAGTGAAAGCACGCGACTGGTCAGCAGACTTTGTTAGTAAATATTTCCTTATACAAACCTCTGTTGTTTCGCAGTAAAAGGAGTTGGATAATAACACTCAATATCATCAAACAAGAATTGTGTTACATAGTGTTATACAAATATTACTTTACTCGAAAGATGGGTAATAAGACAATTCGTGTGCGTTTTTTGATTTACCTAACGTTAGTAATAATAAAAAATAATTTTACCTAAACTTTCCTGGGATGACTAACAGACACACATATACACACACACACACGCACACGCACACCTCTCTCTCTCAATAACAATAATAATACCAATATTAATTTAATCGGAGGATGGGTAATAAGATAATTCGTGTGCGTTTTTTGATTAAAAAAAATAGAATCTGCTATATCTTATAATGTTAATTTTCTTTGTATAGCTGAACGTTCCAATTCTTATTAAATTTCCATTGGTTCTAATTTCAGTACGTTTCTGATACTTTTTTCGTAATATCTTTTGACCTTGTTCAATGATTCTTCCGTGTGAACCAGTTCTTGAGTTGAAGAATCGTACCATAACGAGATCAGTAGCATTCTCATCTTCACAAACTTTACACTCCACTACCTTTCTCATTTGTTTGTATATAGTTAGCCCTTTCTCCCGTACTCTGATTGGTGTATGATTTCCATCTAGTCGGGCAAAATACTTTCCATAAGCAATGGCTCCATAACTATGTATCTTCGATTGCCTTTGTGAGATCGTATAGGAAATGCCCAATTGGGGGATTTGATCGCCTCCCCTGTACATAATACAGGAGAGGTTCACCGAGGAAAGAAAGGGTCTTGTACAATGTCACTCACTCTTGCACAAGGAGGCGTAAAACCGACTAGAGTTATATTGGTGACGGGGGATTCGAGAGTGGCGTGTTCTGCACTTCCATAACTTACGATAAATCCATCCCCTCCCCAATGTTCTCCCAACTGGTAATCATCAGCGAATCATCCCTCAAAAGTTGATAACTTAACCATCATTTCGACATATCTGAATGTTGATATTATTTCCAATGATCATAAAAAATATCATAATCCACACATATGCACACATACACGCACACACAATATACACAAAAAACAATTATATTTTGTGAAATATGTGCATGAGCTTTATTTACCTGTTAAGACATAATTTTGGTCTGAATCGTTTTTCAGGATTTTTCTTAATCCTGTCCATTCGTAGTTTTAAATTCCCAGCTCCGTTGGTTTTTTCTATATACTGACATTTTTCTTCATCTCATTCCACCCCACGAGGAAAGTCTGAAGCCTTAACCTCCTCTTGAGGTATAACATCCCCTGCTAAATTTAATTGTGGTGTAGTATATGTATACTCTTGTGATAATTCTCCGAGAGTTATTATGGATGCATTGATATAAGCTATTTTGTTTCACGCAAGTTGCAAATAATAAAAATATAATTTTCCCATCACTATTGCATGGCAGGACAGGGATTTATAAATCATCCTGGGGTAGAACAGATACTCAGACAATTCCGAAATAGTCGTCGTTTTTTCCGCGTAAGAAACCTTCTATGCCGGGTAGATTTCTTAGATCGACAATATTCTGGGACTTGCTAATAGGGAGTGGGAATATTTTCATCACCAAAGAGTAAAGAGAACAGAAATCTACGTAGTGAATTTTCACTCCTGTTGGTAGATAGGTAAGAACAAAAGGGTTACAGCGCCGACATGATAAAGACTCTCCTATTCTCAGAGCGCCGTTGAAAATATAATATTTCTTGATATTCGGTTTATAATATTTCTGTAAGCCACCTTCGCTTCCTAGTCCATCTTCATACTGGCAATCCCAAATGGAAACTATCTTAAACTCTTTGTATCTTTAGAAGGCTTTTTCGCCTCAATTTCTTCCATGGATAATTTTAAGGTTTCGGGACCCCACCCCCCGATGACTAGGAAGAAATTCCACGCAGTGTGCCTGGCTTGCATCGCTTTTCGAGTCGGGACACGGCGCGTGCGCTCGACTCGCTGACGAGTCGGATCGCGCATCCTGACTCACACGCCTGGCCCTTCCACTCCTTGTCAGCTGACCTGAGCTGGACTTCTGCTCGCTGGAATCTCTCACTTTCTGAACTAATTCCAGCACCATTTCTCTCTCCTCTCTTTCTCCTCACAACTACACCAGCATCATCTCCTTGTCATTCGCTCTCTGAAAGACAGCAGTGCAAAGTAAGTGATTTTTTTTTATTATATATTGTTGCGGACATGGGGGTGATGTGAGCTGCTGGGCTTTCCCATGTGATGCATTAGTTCCCTCTGATTCACAGATCGTGTACCATGAAGCGAGAGGGCGATATGAAGATCACCTCGTTCTTCAAGACCAAAGTGGCCAAAACGAGTGGTGATTACGAGCGTGATGTCAATGAGCTGGAGCAACAGCCAAGTACTTCGACAACGACAGTCTGTAGATCCGACAGCGAAAACGAATCTCACCATGAGGAGCAGGAGGGCAAGGAACTTGCTTCTCTTTTTTCGTATGACACACTGAGACTCCCCGTAGCTCCAGTGGATGTTGACAACTTCATTGGGAACAAGGTGGCCACAGACTCGGAGAAAGTGGCCTTATTCAACCAAACTGCCCCGTCGGTCGAATCGTTATCCTTCATTGAAGAAGGTGGTCATAAGAGGCAATTCCAACCAAGCTGGTGAATCACATACCCCTGGCTGAAGTACTCGTTGTTGAACGAGGGTATATACTGCGTTGCATGTGTGTTGTCTATTGGGCGGAAATACTGGCGAAGTTGGAGACTATACGCTGGGCACCTTGGTGTTAAAGCCGATGTGCAGGTACATAAAAGACACCGAACTGCTCAATAGTTAAAATAATCATGGATATCACGCGACAGCTATGAAGAAAATGGATGGGTTTGTCGACACTTTGCGAAACTCGACGAGGGCTGTCGACACCATGCTACAGGTGAAAAAGAAGGAGCAAATCGAGACCAACCGGTGCCTGTTGGTTCTGATCATTGAGAACATCCTTTTCTACGGACGAAATATGCTGCCTCTCTGTGGGCATCAAGTTGACGGTCCATTGGACCTCTCTATTCCGAGCAAAACGGGAGAAGGGTTCTTGAAGAAGGAAAAAATCAAGACCAATCGGTGCCTGTTGGTTACGATCATTGAGAACATCCTCTTCTACGGACGAAATATGCTGCCTATCTTGGGCATCGAGTTGACGGTCCATTGTACCTCTCTATTCCGAGCAAAACGGGAGGAGGGTTCTTTAGAGTGATTCTGCGTTATCGAGCCCAGGTAGAAGATGCCGACGTCAACCGCCTCTTCACCAACTTGGCCAGCCGAGCAAACTCCACTCTCATTAGCAAAACCATTCAGGACGAGCTGATCGATATCAAAGGTGGGTGATATTGCAGCTTCTGTCCCCAAAATAGGTCTCTTATTTCAAAAGTAGAACTCATGCTATTTTGACATTATGAGCAGGTGTTACCATAATCATGTTTCGCTTTACAGGTCGATTGGTACTGGAAGAGGTCTTAGCCGGAGTGTCAAGGATATATGAAGTGCTAATGGACTAAACCACGGACGTCTCAAGGAAGGAGCAAGTCACCATTATCCTTCGACACGTCGAAGACGACATCAAAGAGGACTTTCTCACTTTCGTCCATGCAGAGAACCTCATCAGTGAACGCATGGCCCAACTGCTCATTAGCACCGCGCATGGCCTTGGTTTGGACATGTCAAACTTTCGGGGCCTCGGCTTCAACTTATTAGTATGTATTTAGCACTGATTGTTTGTACGATCATAGATGTATTACTCGTAAAAATATGTACCATAATAAGCAGCTTTAACAAATTTCCACTCATGGAAACCCTGGCCTTCCCCCCTTCCCCATTCGCTTTTTCTGGATCCGCCAATTATTGGAATTATAATATAGTGATACAATGGTTATGCATAACTGCAATGGGTCGATGTTGAACTTCTGAATGAAAGATAAACGGAACTTTTGGAAGCATTTTCTAAGTAACTTCAGATCCTTAATACAATACTCTATTGCCTCAGAAAGAATGGTGTATTCTT
Organism: Ceratothoa steindachneri; assembly: GCA_963969495.1. NCBI lineage: Eukaryota > Metazoa > Arthropoda > Malacostraca > Isopoda > Cymothoidae > Ceratothoa > Ceratothoa steindachneri. Next base: position 176,888,174 of record OZ018325.1, on the reverse strand, counting down.
TATTCCTATAAATGTGCTAAACTTTTTAAACCTTATCTTCGCACTTAGGGACATCCGATTATAATTAAAATATTGTTTTTCAGGTATTTTACCAATATAGTTTTCAGTTTCATTGGAAGGAAAAGAGTAAGGAAAGAAGCCTTTCTCAATATCTGTGATCCACATTGCTTTGGAGAGCTTTTTTTTAAGGACGATGGCATGAAAATCTTCTCTCTGGAATATTTTTCGTCGACGTCTCAGAAAATTATTGGTAAAGAAATCTTGAAAAGAATTTTGGAAAATCTCCTGCCCTACAAAATGGGCGTCAAGTTTGGCTTATTGTGTGGCAAAACATAATTTTTACCTTTCTCATCTTCTCTCTCAACGTAATAAGGCAGTTGTCATAGTTTTCATTCTCTTCATGATAGCACAGTGTAGTAGAATGGACTCTCGACGATATACCATATATAACTATTCGTTGAGGGAACTTAATTATCTTTAGAGTGCGTGGATGTCTGGTGGCCGATATTATGTATCTTCGATATGCTTAAGAAGTGGAACTGAGCTCAAGGATAATAATATTGCTATCATTAATAAAATAGAGTTTTATTAATAATAACTATTAACAACACACAAAACGGAAAATATTGACATAAACAGAGAATGGAAAGGGTCGTGGGGACTCGAGCTAATCCGAGGATTAAAAGATTTGAAAAGGTAAAACAAATATAAAGTTAAAGGGAGGTGATGGTTTGCTAAACCATTTAGAGCACAGGATAGAATTGACAAAAGGGTTAAATACTTAAAGGTAACGTTCGGCTTACGTAATTTATACTTGTTGTGCAGAGGAAGGCGACGTGAAGGAATTTTTGGTCCGCTGGCGAGTTCCAGCCAAAGGAAGGGGGGATTAAATGATCCTGACGTGGCGTCTTGGGAATGAGAACCGTTCCTTGACGAACGGCTTAAAGAACAATGGCTGTTCTACGTTGTTCTCTTCTGAACACTGGGGGGTGAGAACCGTCTCTTGTCTACGGGCTCGAGAACAATGGCTGTTCTAATGTTGTTCTCGTTTGAACAACAAGGGAGAAGGGTGAGAACCGTTTTTTGGCGAACGGGCTCAAACGAACAATATCTGTTCTACGTTGTTCTCTTCTGAACAACATGGATGGGGGGGGGGGTGAGAACCGTTTCTTGTCAACGGGCTCGAATGAACAATGGCTGTTCTAACGGTGTTCTCTTTCTGAACAACAAGGGAAGGGTGCAAACCGTTTCTTGGCGAACGGGCTCAAACGAACAATGGCTGTTCTAAGTTGTTCTCTTCTGAACAACAGGCAGGGGGGGGGGGGGGGGTGAGAACCGTTTCTTGTCAACGGGCTCAAAAGAACAGTGGCTGTTCTAATGTCGTTCTCGTTTTGAACAACAATGGGGAAGCCTTGTGGACTCGGCGTCACGAAGGCTCGAACCTTGGCACTCAAGGGATATTTTCCTTCTTCTGGACAAGTGATGGTGAATCTCGAGATCGAGGTCCCTTGGCGCACAAGGTGAGAGAGGGTCGTGGTGATGTTTCGCGACGAAAATCTGGATCTCCAATCTGCTCTTAGTGGTAAAGTTTCCATCTAAATAGTCGAGACACTCCCTTGGCGTGGGGGAAAATGGAGAGGGAGCTTCGAGGGAATGCACAGCCGAGCCTGAGAACAAGCCTTATCTGCCCACAAGCCTAACTCAATCTGGCGAGGTCGGCGTATGGGGGCGAACGGGGGCGAACGGGGGCGAACGGAGGAAGATAAATCTCCTTGTTTAAACATTGACTCAGGTGGCTACGATAAGGCGCCAAGCTTCAAAGCGGAGATGCACGTGGGGAGCATCGTGGTTTTAAATAACATGTGATAGTGGTTGAAATTAACGCGGCCTCAACCCGTTCTATCACACCCCTCCATTCCGGGGGAAGTTGTCACTTCGAAGAAAAAGAGAGAAGGGACAACGATAGAGCTCCGTTGTGGGGAACTCGTTTTCTTGTACCAACCGTACCTTCCTGCACCTAACTAGTATTACCTCAATACATATGATTATTTTGATCTTTAGATTACAGGGGAAAATAACCTTTAATACAACTTAAAAAAAAAGGGGCATGGAACAATGAAATGATATAAAATTAGTACATACGGGACAAAATAATTTATACGTAAATTACTGGGTACAAATATATATACATACAAAAAAATAGACATTGAGCGTTACAAAATTCAGACATATACATTAACTAATTATATTACAAGAGAATCTAATTTAAGTCGTACAAGACGGTATATAACTACATGGAGATACTAATCCTATGAATACAATTACTCTACGCTTATTCGGTAACGCATTCCTACTGAGTGCGTCAGCGACCTGGTTATCGGAACCTTTTATATAATTTATTTTAAATTGATACTCTTGCAAGAGTAAACTCCAGCGCAAGATTCGGCCGTTGGAGTGTCGCACATTCCTAATATAGGCTAACGGACGGTGGTCGGTTCCTATCTGAAATTCTTTTCCTATCAAGTACCTTTTGAATTTGTCTATAACCCAGATAATTGATAGAGCTTCCTTCTCTATAGTGGCATATCTCTTTTCGCGTGGTAATAATTGACGACTAGCATATGCAACTGGATGACTCGTTCTGTCATCCTCGTATTGAAGGAGTACACCTCCAATGCCCTCGTTGGACGCGTCGGTCTTAATCCCAAAGGATTTTTCCGGGTTGGGCAACTTTAAAATGGGGGCAGAAATGAGCTTACTCTTGAGCTGATTAAAATGGGAAATAGCGACATCATTCCAACGTAAACGATCGGGGGAATTCTTTTTTTGAAAAGGGCTGAGGGGGGCCGAAATTGCAGCGAAATTCGGAACAAATCGCTGATAGTGAGAAGCTGATCCTAGGAACGATCTTAATTGATTCTTTGTAATCAGGAGGGGCATGTCGGCGATTGCCTTAATCTTGTTCTCTTGAGGACCTAACTTGCTTTGTCCTATTTTGAAACCCAAATATTTTATGGTTTCGTGGGCAAAATGGCATTTGCTGGGGCCAATGGTGAGGCCATTTTCGCGCAGTCGCTCGAAAAGATCTAATAGGGTGGTTAAATGGTGACTCCATTCAAATAGTTTTTGTAGCTGACTCTTCTGATGTGGTGTCAGCTGGCGTCAATTTCCAGGTCAGAGAGTTCAAAAGACTCGCCTGGTAGGGAAGGAGGAGGGTAATCGGTATCAGGTTGGATGCACACTGTCTGTATTACATTAAGGGACTCCGCGGGGTAATCTTCTTCAAGCGCCGATGTTTCGTCCAGTGCTACGAAGGTATCTCCATGGGCGCGTTGGGGGTACTTTTTTTCTTGGGGTCCACGGACAGTCTCCGTGTCCTTGTCTTGGGCCTTATCACCTAAGGGTGTTAGTAATTCACACTCCTTTTGTGCCGTCCTAAAGTCCTGGTTAGGGGTCTCCGACAAATCGCACGGTATCGGGGTTCTGATGGGGACGGGCTCCTGCGCTTCTTTCTTAGCTCGGCCTCGAGGAAGGGCGGCCTGAGACACAGGGTTGGAACTTACTTGAGGGCTCTGTCCTATAAGTACGGAACAGAATTGTATGGGTGCTGAAATGACTTCAGTTCAGCCATCATAATATTGACACTGCAGGTAACATCTAACGATGGGGAATTGGTTCGCCCGCCCAAGGTAGTCATGTATCACCGCAATTTTTCGTGGTTAGGGTCCACTGGGGGGAGGAGTTCGACGGACACGATGAAACACGCACATCCTGTGTCCCTGACGAGAGTCGATACACGTCAGCCGTTCACGCTGCCCTCCTCAAATTTCAAAGTTCCCGATGAACTTTTATCAAAAATAAAATTTACCTGGTGGCCTGACAGAGGGGGGGAAGTTGATGCTTGGGTCTGCACCACCGGGGAAGCCCGGGGTGGCATTAATCTGGTGAACTTGGTGGGCTGGTCCGCTTTTAAGCCTAGAATTTTGGGGGCAATTCCAGCTCATGTGGTTTTCTACACCACAGGTGAAGCATATGATTGGTCGCTTCGGGAAGAGAGATGGAGGAGAAATCTTAACGGGAGGTTTGGAGTCCCGTTGTTGGTTTTGGGGAAAGAAGTTTTGGGGTTTTACGGGGCTCGGAAACTTCGTCGGCTTTCCTGTGAAGGGGCGCGAATCCTTCCTTCTTTCCTTGTAGGGGGATTGGTGAGAAGTTCGATTCTCTTTTGGGTATAAATTATGGCTGGCGGCATAAAAATACGCTTCTTCGGGACATTCTTTAAAGGTCTGGCACCGACGATCCTTGACGAACGCGCGGATCTCCTTTGGGAGAGACGCCAAGAATTGATCTCGCAACACGAAGTCTGTTAAGGACTCGTAGTTTGGATCAACCTTTAAGGATTCTAACCAAAATTTAAAATTCCTCTGAAGAATGTATCCGAATTGACGGAACGTCTGTCTGGGTTTAATACGACCTCCTCGAAATTCTTGGCGTTAGAAATTGGAAGTCATATTATGAGCGGCGAATAACTCAGCTTTTAAGGTGCTGTAGTTAATTGTACACTCAGATGGTAAAGATATAAAAATTTCGCGCAATTTACAATTTAACAAGGGAAGTAATCTGACTACACCTTCAGCCTCCAGATCTATGTTATTGATTTCGAGGATCTTTTCAAAGTGGGCTAAAAATGCTCCGAAATCCTCTCCATCCTTGAAATTGGGGAGCTTTAGTGAGAGATTGGGGGGGCTTCGGAACGGAAACTGGATGTCCGTATCTCTGCTTCAACACTTGCTAATTTAATCTGATGGTGAAGCTCAGCTTGTCTTCCCCGTTCCTCTCTTTCTCTTTCTTCTCGTTGGATTTCTCTTTCTCTTTCTTCTCGTTGGATTCCTATTTCTCTTTCTTCTCGTTGGATTTCTCTTTCTTCCTCGTTTCTTTGCTCCTCTTGAACGTACTCAATTAGTTCTTTTCCGGAAAGTCCCAAGGATTCTCCTTGCGCTTTAAAGATTTCGAACTGAGTCATCTTTGCACTTGGGGCGCACTAGTCAACCAACTAAAATTCCTTGCAACAAGAATTATGCCTCTATAGAATTAGCCTACCTAAATATGGGCACTGACCTATTCGTACTTGGTTTTTCGATCTAAATAACCAATGACTAAAATCACAAAAAAAAACACAAACAAATTATTATCACAGTTCCTTGAGCTACTCCAGCTTCTTAAGTTTCAAAAAAGGGGATAGCAATCGTTAAAACAAAAGGGAACTACTATACTCTATTATTATAACGAATAACACTATGCTTTACTCGACTGAGACCAGTGTTTGCAAAGATATAGCGTTAAACCCCACACCCGACACCAAATTTAAATAGTATATATATATATATATATATATATATATATATATATATATATATATATATATATATATATCGTAGAATGGACTCTCGACGATATACCATATATAACTATTCGTTGAGGGAACTTATTTAATTATCTTTAGAGTGCGTGGATGTCTGGCTGGCCGATATTATGTATCTTCGATATGCTTAAGAAGTGGAACTGAGCTCAAGGATAATAATATTGCTATCATTAATAAAATAGAGTTTTATTAATAATAACTATCAACAACACACAAAACGGAAAATATTGACATAAACAGAGAATGGAAAGGGTCGTGGGGACTCGAGCTAATCCGAGGATTAAAAGATTTGAAAAGGTAAAACAAATATAAAGTTAAAGGGAGGTGATGGTTCGCTAAACTATTTAAAGCACAGGATAGAATTGACAAAAGGGTTAAATACTCAAAGGTAACGTTCCGCTTACGTAATATATACTTGTTGTGCAGATGAAGGTGACGTGAAGGAATTTTCAGTCCGCTGGCGAGTTCTAGCCAAAGGGGGGGGGGATTAAATGATCCTGACGTGGCGTCTTAGGAATGAGAACCGTTCCTTGACGAACGGCTTGAAAAACAATGGCTGTTCTACGTTGTTCTCTTCTGAACACAGGGGGGGTGAGAACCGTCTCTTGTCTACGGGCTCGATAACAATGGCTGTTCTAATGTTGTTCTCTTTTGAACAACAAGGGGGAAGGGTGAGAACCGTTTTTTGGTGAACGGGCTCAAACAAACAATGGCTGTTCTACGTTGTTCTCTTCTGAACAACTGGGGGGGGGGGTGAGAACCGTTTATTGTCAACGGGCTCGAACGAACAATGGCTGTTCTAACGTTGTTCTTTTTCTGAACAACAGGGGAAGGGTGAGAACCGTTTCTTGGCGAACGGGCTCAAACGAACAATGGCTGTTCTACGTTGTTCTCTCCTGAACTACAGGAGGGGGGTGAGAACCGTTTCTTGTCAACGGGCTCGAATGAACAATGGGGTTGGCTTACGGATGTCTTCTGCTCTTGAGGTGAGGCAGCTCGAACTTCAAAGCGGGAGGTTGGAGTGATGACGGTTCTCCAAAAGCGAGGGGGGGGAACTTCCGGTCTAGGGGACAGTATTTCGGCTACCCGAAATGAGTTGGGCTACGACAGGAGTTGATGAAAGTAGTCGGGAAAATCACTCGGGACGATCTTTCAGTGGAATTACCTCCTGGCTGGGGCTAATTCCAAATACACAAAATAGTCCAGCTGTCACTTTGCTTTGTTGCTAGCACTTGACTTGGAAACATGGGAAAATCTTCTTGGTTCTGGCGAGACTTCTCAACTCTGTTTGTCTTCCGGGGAGTCAAGCGTTATTTATATCCGAGGCTCTCCCCGGAGTTAGGGTTTAGCGGGAAACAGCTCTACTCTCGAAAGGCCTCGAATCTTCTGGCAGAGCTATTTTAGCCCGCATAAAGGTGAATCGTGGGGGACTCGATTCGAGGCTACCACTTTTGGAAGGGGGGGGGGGGGTAGGCTTACCACTTTAGTCCTAGCCGGGCCTTTTGCTGCACATGGGAGTTTCTTTCTGCTAAAGATCTTCCACGTGGGGATTCCCTCACACTAACCAACACAGATAGAAAATACATCCCTAATTCCCAGTACAAATCCATCTGCATTTAGAATGGACCGGCTATATGATAAATTGTTACAGCAAACCGAACGAAATATATCAATAGAAAACACCCAGAAAAGAAAATAAATAAATAAAGAAATTACCCAGTTTTTCCTGAAACATCAGCGGAGACAAGATGCTTCTTCCAAGGAAATTTAGCAAATAGAAACAGAAGATGGAGAAATAAAAATATAAGAAAAAGATCGAGGAAATCTTCAGAAAATACGGGAAAAATATTTTCAGAATTACTGATGAAGAGAATAAGGATTACAATATAGAGTTCGAACAGGAAATAACAGATGAACTCAATACATACAAACATATGACGCAAACATACAACCTGGTCGAGTTTGGACGAAACATCGTAATGGAGAGATCGAGTAACATCAGAAGAACTACTAAACGTACTCCGCTCATTCAGCCAGAAAGCTCCAGAACAATTGGGACTAACAAAGTTGAACTATGAGAAGGCAACACGAATATTTCGAAGCAGGATAATTACCCGATGCATCCAAGACGGCTAAGACGATCTTAATAGCCAAGTTTGGCAAGCTGAGAACAAAGAAGGAGAGCTACTGTCCTATTTCGCAACTCCAATTTGGAGGTACGCTCTTCGAGAAAGTATTAAATTAAATACTCGCCGCACGCCTCGAGGAAAACTCCCTATGTAATCCCTACTAATTTGGCTTCAGAAAAAGAAAAAAACCTCTCAGATAGCATTTGACAAGGTATAGCAACGGAGGATGCAGTATGAGTTCCTTAGAGTTACAAGGAATCAAAAGAAATAGTAGTACCTCAAAGAACATTGCTGACCATACCATCAAGGTACTATTTTGGGAAAGTCCTAATCTATAACATAGATGAAGGCTCTCCCCACCCACCTCTCCCACCCACATTTGGGGGCCAGAAAGCTGGAACGATATCTGAATGTGCTGAAAAAAGAACACAAACAGGAATTTTTTTATAGAAAAGTGGAAAACTATCTACTTTACTCAAATCTATAATCTATACTAAAGTGGGACCATCTAGTTCAAGGTGTGGATTATCTTGCCAAGTCGAGATTTGAACTGTTCGATTGACGAACTGTTAACTACTTATGGCGTTAGGCGGTTCCACGTTCCTCAGATTTTGTACGAGAAGTTGCTGCAAATGCTAAAATAGAATTGCGGTAATTCCAGTTTGTAACCGTAGTTACGTGTAGTATTGCGGCTGTGCGGTCTGTATACCACCACTACTCGATAAGAGGAGCTGGCAAATAACGCATTTTCATCGATAGTTCATTGCTCTTTGTGGGTTAGGAAACCTTAACCCGTATAAGTCTCCAGGTCCGGATGGCTTTCTTCCTAAAGTCCTCCGAGAAGTTAGTGAAGAGTTGGGACTAATTGAAAACATTGAGACAACTATGTGCTTAAATCATTGAAAGAACTGCGTACATTAGTAGTGGGGTTCAAGACGGCCCAAAATTCAACCTGAGGGTAAAGCTTCCCCAATAGAGATATGTATCTGAGTCCAACCCTGCACGCAATGTTGACTGCAGAGACCTAAGCACTTGAAGCGCCTATGCAAACTCTTAAAAGTGGTGAAGAGATAAAAATACTAAACATAATATAACATAACATAATTTCATGAAGGACAAAAAACACAAGGACCTATCAAAGGTCATCCGCATCTGTCAAAATCCACCCACAAAATGCATCCATAGGATTGGGTCAGACGTTATCATGCATCTAAAATATACAAGTTAAACAATCCATAGGATTGTGTCCGATCATGCATCTACAATTCGAACCATACACAGAAATGTGTCAAACAACAAAAAGCATCATCATTAAGACTCGTCAAAATCCGAATCAATCGTAATATACAATAATAAAAAACTGCATCCACAGGAATGAGTTCAGAATACCCTCCAAAGCTAACCCTCCCTCTCCATATAATCATCTAATCTGTGTTTGAATACATTCAAGTTTGGACTGTCTACCGTCTCAGATGGCAAACTATTCCAGGAATCTACCACTTTATTGGTGAAAAAATATTTTCTAACATCCAACCTGCACCTCTGTTTTTTAATTTTTAAATGGTGACCCCTAGTCCTATTACTATCTTTCCAACTCAAATAACTTGCTAAAACTCTACTAGGCCAACTGGAAAATAAGAATTACCAGGACATGTTCAAGATTCGACCAATTGGAAGGAAGTTGCTTGCAGATATGAGGGGGAGAGACGTTATCCCAAACCCCAAAGTGCAATGAACTATCGATGAAAACGCGTGACTACGGCGACTTTTGCCCTACTAGGCAATTGGCAGATGGGCTTTAAAAATAATAATCGCGATGAAGATTAGTTTGAATAAGTAAAGGGATCGTGTTACAGGTTGGTTCAAAACTCTATATTCGTTCAGGAACATCAGCGAAAGCAATAAAAAGTAACTATACATGACTCTCATAAGAGTCAAAATGTTGTACCACGCATCCAATCTTCTCTCTTCATAATACCTGCGTGTACCTAATTACAGGTACACGCATAAGATAAAGAGAGAGGCAGGAAGATCTGCAGGGTTGAAATCTATGAATAAATAATAGAAGAACAAGCAAAGCAAATAAAAGAAAAAATGGTTGAAGAGAATTGATCAACAACAATTGAAAGGCAAGAAGCCATGCAGTTAAACTACAGGGGAGAGGGGCGGGCTAGGAATAGTAGTCGCGGCATATTTCGTGGGTAACGCAGGTTGTTCCCAGGTGTTTTTTTCTGAATTAGGGGGAGACAGCTCACCGATCAGTTTACTACAGCCCGATCTCTTTCCGCCCTCTCGGTTCAAAAAGGGAATTATGTTCATCACAGCGCACTTCCTTAGATTACGCTATGCTTCAAGGAAGAAGAAGCACCATTCTTTGCGAATGAAGTCCAATGAACCCATTGCAGAATCAATACTAAATTAACTGCCAAAGAAAGAATACGACCTAATACCAAAACAACAACAAACGATTACGATCTAACACCAGAGGCAACCAGATAATGGAAAAATACACGAACACAATAACCAAATTACCAAGAAGCGGACCGAAGCTGAACCAAAGCAAACAGAAACCTAAGCAACACAGATACAACAAAGAGATCTCAAAACGATAACAGACACAAATACGAAAATGAATAATAATAATAATAGAAAAAAACATAACGGCTTGAACTCCAACAACTCAAAAGTAATACATTAAAACGGTAATACAAATACCGGATTTTGCAAATGTTTTGTTACATTCGGGTTTTTTTTTATCTTTTTAAGAGGTTGGCGTGTGTGATATAAAAAGTTCCGTCAAACAAACGTAAAGTTCTACTTTTCCATCACGTGTAATTAAAACGGCGTTTCCATTATGTAAAGGTATTTCGAGATGGAGGTGAAAAAAAAATAGAAATCTCTGCTTCCCTGCGCGGCCCACAAAATGTCCGACATCGCCAAACGACTCAACATCAGCTGGGTAAGACCTCAAAGATCGACCTCGTTTAGGTAGACCTCAAGTTGTCAACCGTCTGGCTGTGAAAAAGGCCTTCGAAAGTGCTCTGAAGCTCAAAATGATTAGGTTCACGAAGAAGAACATCTCGTTGGCCACAGTTTCCAGGGCTGATGAAAGGCTTCTGCTCACCGGCTGCATGCGGAGGAAAAAAAACAAACTCCACGTTCGATCTGGTAGTCAAGAAGCAGACCGACCTCGTGGTGAGATTCAGGTCAGGACGACTTTGAGGTCCGCTACGTGTCTACGACCAAACACGTGGCATCCGTCCTAATGCTCGGCGTCGTGGCTTCGAAGATGCATCTTGTGTGGTTTGCGGCCGGTTACAGAGACACCTTGGCCACGAAAGTTCTTCCCTGGCTAAAAAAGATCGGGAATAAGCAGGACGGTTCCCCGGTCCACACGGCCAGGACCGTGCAAGAGTGGTTGGGGTCGAACATAAACTTTTGGTCGAAGGAGTTTTGGCCACCGCAGTCGACCGACCTTAATCCTATCGTCTATATTGTATAGGCGCTTGTTGAGATCAAGGCCTGCAAGGTCTGCCACAGCAACGTCGACGAGTTGAGGTCCTCTGTCAACCGCGTGTGGGCCAGCAGGAGGAAGGATTGCGTCCGCAACGTGTGCGAGGTTCTCAGGTCTCGCCTGGAGTACGTTTTCGCATTCTTTAAGATTACAATTCAAACACATACATATTTATTTTAAAAGAATAAAAAAGTGTCTAACTACATCAAAACTATCGTTATGTCTTTTGTTGAGATCGTCTTAACGAGTGTAACAGGACTTTTGCAATGCCCGTTATACATAAAATGTTAGTGATAAGCATGATCACTAGGCGCCCTGCATCTCTTTGAGAATCTTCTTCTCTTTTTTTTCACCATTGTAACCTTTCTAACAGTGATCACACATTCTACTTCACATTGAACATAAACAGAGAATAATCGAAAATCACATGACACCGAGATATATAATAGAAAAATCTTCATTTGAGCCCGACGAGATCAATTTTAGATTGGTGAGATTTCTTTTCAATTTTCGCTGCATTTAATTTTCATTTGAAACGAAAAGGAAAGAAAATGAAGTTGTGAGAAGTGAACACTAAAAGAGAGAGATGGTACTGGTGGTAGGAGAAATGAGGCGGATAGAAGACTTTGATTTCCTAGATATCGGCGCTTTAGTATATTTTTTTAAGTCCTTATTTGTCACTCTAGTGAACTCGCTTCTCTAATTGTTTGAATTTGATCATCTATCGCTCTCCACCGTGTGTGTGGCTGTATATGTATATATTCATAACCCCAGGTGGTTAATCGATAAAAATATGTTATTTTGAGTGGAAAACCAAACCTCTTACGAAGTAGATGGAGGGTAATTTATCATTCTAGAAGTACATTAACGCAATACACAGTTTTAGTTATTTAACATAACCTCTGAGATGGGTTTGAAATTTAGCGAGTAGTCCTAAAGTGTCTTCTCCTATATTCCGAGATACATCCAAACAACTGGATGGTGACTCGTTAAAAAGCACACCTGGAGATTGATTCAACGTATCATACTACTTATATTACGCCAGGCAAAGGAGAAAATCAATAGTAAACACAAATGGTAAAGAGAGATAAATTATACCAGGTTCAAGTATGCTACTAATAACACCCTCATAACTAAGGAACTCATTAGACTGAAGAGTACAAACATAAACAGAGGGCCCTTAAAGCCATGTATTAAAGGAGGCAAATGCACAAACAAAGTAACTGATTCCAGGAGGTCCATTAAGAGGGAATTAACATACCTTGGCATTGAACTCGGCCAAGATTTCAAAATGGCGCTTGAGGTCAGTGGCCAAAATGGATTCGATGACGAGATATCGAAAGCGCTTGAACTCGGCTCGGTCCAATGGAGCGAGGAAGTTGTACTCGGGCTTGGAAAGGAAAAGTGACCAGGCGGCTGCCGCGTGGTGGTTCTCAAGGACACTTCGATCGTTGTAGAGGACCGCCTGCGCCACTCCGCGAGAGCAGAGACGAAAAAGGCCACATTATGCCACTGGAGGGTTAATTTATGCTGAGGGTTAGGGTAAAGAGATACGGGTCTAGGGGTACATACATATTCCGTGTAAGGGAAAATGAAGGAGAAATAAAAAAAGAGATATAGGGTGAGATTGAGAGAGTGTGAGTGAGATAAAGAGAGTGATAGAGCGACTGTGTGTGTGTGAGAGAGAGAGAGTGTATGTGTGTGTGACATAGTGATATATATATATATATATATATATATATATATATATATATATATATATATATATATATATATATATATATATATAGTACAAGAAAGAGAAATTGGACGCGAATGAGCAATGAGACAAGAAACCGGTTTCTTGTCTCATTGCTCATTCGCGTCCAATTTCTCTTTCTTGTACTATATTGTTATATAGTCTGCAATTCAAGGTTTCTGCACCTTTATTTCTGTCTTCAAAATTGTTTTGAAAGTCAGAAAATAAATATGGCGAAAGCCCTGTGGTGGTTGTTATCACCCGCAGAACTTGCATTTTTTTATTTATTATATATATATATATATATATATATATATATATATATATATATATATATATATATATATATATATATGTCAAATTGCCTCTCTGGGTTTATTTTTCATCGACCTTTATATCACTGTCAATGGGATTTTTTTGTATATTTTTCAATCTAGCATTCTCCATTTGTCAATCTTCTACCAACTGCTATCTATCATTCAGCATCTCTGTCACTCCATCTAATTAACAAATAGCGACAGAGGTCTTATGAGAGATGGAGTGACAGAGATGCTGATTGATAGATAGCAGTTGGTAGAAGATTGACAAATGGAGAATGCTAGATTGAAAAATATACAAAAAAAATCCCATTGACAGTGATATAAAGGTCGATGAAAAATAAGCATAGAGAGGTAATTTGACATAGAGCAAGGTCGTTTAAGGGTGAGGGAGAGACAGAGTCAAATCGATATTTCAGCCTCGACAGAAGCCGATGAACAGTTTGACAGATATGCTGCCAGGCAGACAGAGAAAAGCCGATGGACATAGAGGAAACTGACCTGGGGCGCGTTAGTGGTGACGAGAAAGGCATTCGTCCTGCCGGGGTGGTCATAATCGTGCATTGCGGCGGCGGTGTACAGAGCCATTAATTCGAGTGCCGGCAGGTTGGCACCGAGCACCCCGTACGAGTCTTGGGTCGGGAAATTCTGGCACGGTAGCTGGCTCGGAGAGACACCCTCTAGTACTGACGCAGAAGATAAAAAAATAGCAGGGCGATTAGACAAGAGGAAGGGGATCAATTATTAAGTTAGAAAGAAAGTTTCCGCATAATCTTTTTTTTTAAAGTTCATTTATTTATTTATATTTATAGATTTATAGAAGGCGCAAGACTAAGTTTAACTCTTTCAAGCACACTGTTCATTTTTTAACCCACCTCATTTTCTAAGAAATTTGCACGGTGGGTTAAATTGTAAACCACAAATTCTATTTCCAGGAATGCCCGTCGGCGGGTCGAATTTTGAACACCCATGTCAAAATTTAATATTTAATAAAAAAATTAAAAATGTTTTTCTTATTCAACATCCCCAATATTCAATAATATAGGGTTACATTTTTAAATTAGTTAAACAATATTTCCTGTGTATTTAGGACTTGTTTATTTGACAAAAAAAATTTACCTCACTATGCACTTTCAAACGCGGCCCAGGAAAGATTAAGTCACTACACATTAACTAGTCGGACACCATATATATGGAATCTAAAGTTTCCAAAATTATCCATCAAATGACTTTCTCTCGTGAACAGCAACGTATTATTTTACTGTATCATTACATGTCGCCTAAACGCTGCTCAATCACGACGTCGTATCAACCAAGCATTTGGAGAAGACACAATAAAGCGTCGCACAGCCTACGATTGGTTTAAGAAGGCTCAGTGTGGTCAATTCGATCTCCAGGATCAGCCAAGAAGTGGTCGACCCTCCTTTATTGACAAGAACATTTGTGCGCCTGAGTCAAAGCTGGTCCACATCTCACATCACGCGAGCTTGTTGAAATGTTTAGCATCAACCATACAGCCAGCCACTTTGGAGCAGCTAAAGAAAATGTCCCAAACGACTTTGGAGACGCGTATCTTAACCTGGAATTTTATGGAGACGCTTTTCTTAAACTGAAAGATTTGGGTGACGCTAATCTTTATCTTCCTAAAATTGGAAGAAGCTTAGTGTTTATACATTCAGAATAAACTCAAATCAAGAGATTATAATTATATTAGGATTTGAGAAGTACATTATATAATGTTCTGTAAGCAGATTATGTATTCCAATAACTAACCTAACCTAACGATTTTGAGGATGCGTATATTAACTTGGAATTTTATGGGGAAGCTTTTTTATGGAGACGCTCTTCTAAACCTTGAAGATTGGGGAACTTTTTTCTTAACCTTGAAGGTTTTGGGGACGCTTTCCTTAACCTTAAAGGTTTGGGGGACGCTAAACTGTAGTACGTAGGTACTTTGGAGATGCTTTTCTTTACCTAACTCTACCTAACCTAACCGACTTTGGGAACGCTTTTCTTAATCTTGAAGATTTGGGGGACGCTTTTCTTAACTTTGAAGGTTTTCGGGACGCTTAACTGTACCTGGGTAATGTGCGGACCTTTTCTCCTACCTGCTCCGCCATTTTGCATCATTTAGAAGAAATGGGCAAAGTCAGTAAACTGAGCGTATGGATTCTACGTAAACTGACCGACTTCGACCGTCAGCGCCATTACATAAACACCTGCATGACACTACTCGACCGTCAGCGCCATTACATAAACACCTGCATGACACTACTCGACCGTCAGCGCCATTACATAAACACCTGCATGACACTACTGTCAAAAAACGTCGTTTTGATTGGCTGAACAAACTGGCTTCTGCAGGTGAGAAATGGTACGCAAAAGAAGCTGGACAGACAAAAGTGCACTTGCACAACTTCAAGCAAAGGATGACCAACACCAAAGGAGGCTTATGATTTGTGTCTGGTGGTGGCGTCAATTGCGCAGAAAGGACCAGAATTGACTCATGTCATGTTTCTTCATGATAACGCCCGACCACACGCGGCAAATTAGACATGTCGCCAACAGACTACCATCTATTCCAGCCACTGCAGAACTTCTTGAATAGCATAAAGTTCACAAATGATGAAGAACTGAAAACTGCAGGTGGAGACTTCTTTGATAGCAAAACAGTTGAATTTTACAACAAAGGCTTCCATGATATATCCTGTCGTTGGAAGCAAGTGGTCAAAAATAACGGTGATTACATAGTTCATTGATAGGTTTCCTTTGCTGCATTATTTCGTTGTAAATCATTATCAATAAAAGTTGTGCGAGAACTTTGTTTCCATGCTATTACGATGCTGTGAGAGGATTAATATTATTATCCTTATTGTTACTCTTTCCCAGCACTATTGGGCCTATCTGGGAATAGAGAATAGGGAAACGAAAAATTGACCCATGTAAAACAAGATTGGTAACAAAGATTGTAGGTGGCTTGAACAGTGAAAAACCTCTCGTCCGTTCACTGAACTGGATGTGGCGAATTACCAACGAGCCGTTGGAGGAGGAGCTTTGCTCTTTCAAGTCTCTTCTTTTTGGTGAGAATGGAAAACAGATGTCCTTTTGCTATTTAAAATGAACGAAGTTTTGTTGCCTGGCACTATTCTTTCCATTTTTTAGTCATATTAGAAAACGATTTTCATAAGTGAGCGTTATCGCGATAACGATATCAGGTTATCGGTTATCCGATATTTCACCCCCTGCGTTATCGATTCATCGGTATCGCCGATACTTTTGGTTCCAAACTAGCGATAATCGATAATTTCAGTTTTTGTTCCAGTTTAGTACAGGGGCGAGCCGTGCGTGCCTTGGAGGAAGAAATAGGTAGGTCCGAGCTGGGAGGAGGATCCTCAAAATCTATGAGGAGACGAAAGAGAGCCTCACCAGGTAAGAAACTAAGAAACACTATTCAAATATTCTTATATTGTATTATAAAAAAACTCTATATATAGCCAATAATCTATATTGTATTATAATTCTGGATTTATCGATTTATCAGTTATCACCTTATTGGGCGATAAATTTATTGCCAGTTATAAATTATCGGTTATCGTCGATAAGGTTATCCTTATCGATTTATCAGTTATCGCGATACATTTTTTTCGTTATTGCGCCCACCTATGACGATTTTTCATGACTATACACTTGGATTCACAAAATTCAAGAATTCCTGAAAGAATCTGCAAGAAAGTAATTTATTGATGGTATGTAAACATATTAAAAATGATTTGCAAAACACAGTCTACACTTCCTGTTTCCATTTTGAATATTTACTCTCAATTTCCGTCCAACAATTCCCTTCCCACTTATATATATATATATATATATATATATATATATATATATATATATATATATATATATATATATATATATATATATATATATATATATATATATATCGTGTACGAATATTCGTGCAAGGTCGGTGACTGCTAACACCATAATTCCAAATACATTGGCGTGACCTTCACAACCCTGTCGGGGCGATTATGTTCAATTCTTTCATATATATGGTGTAGTATCCTAGACCTGCCACGGTCGAAAGCGTCTTAGAATATAAATAAAGTATGTCTTTTGTGAGTGTTTTTTCTCGCCTCACAAACCCAGTAAAGAAACCTGTAACAAGAATAAAGAAAGTACAAGTTAAAGTTAATAACGATGCCATTACTCCAAGTTGGATCAACTATTCTTTCTCTGCTACATGAATCCAAGTTCAGGATTCGAGTTCATTTTTTCGGGTGTCCACTAAATAAGTTCGTATTTGGATTTTGCAAACAACTTGATGAAAAATAACTACATCTTGAACTTGAATTTTAATAAGATGAATCGCTAGAGCTTGTGAATCCTATCCACCGAGGTGGATGGATCACAAAGACGAAGTGATTTGATAAACTGTGTGGATAACGTGAATAAGGAGAATGAAAAGAATTTGTCTTCGTGAATAATGTGTGGTTGTTTTATGTGTAGAGAAGTTGGGCGTGACCAATGGGGTTTCTTGGGAGGAGCTTTGTCTGAAGTCAATGTTTGTTCGAGAGAGAGAGAGAGAGAGAGAGAGAGAGAGAGAGAGAGAGAGAGAGAGAGAGAGAGAGAGAGGGAGGGATAGAGAGAGAGAGAGAAAGAGAGAGATAGTTAGAGAGATGAGATTGTCTATCAAAGAAATTTTATAGATACATGGGGAAAAAAGGAATTTATAATAAGATAACGACAAGAAAGTTTGGGAAATTGGACTTCAGTGTAGCAGAATAGCGTTAATAAACAAATAGAGCGAAATGGTTAAATGACATTTTTGTGCGAATAGATTTTGTTGTGACCAAAATGAAGATAACGTGACCAAGGCGAAATCAATGGTCGCTCCAGTCGGAACACGTGAGTCTGAAAAAGAATGTGGACATGAGTGTGTGCAACTTTTGTGTAAATGGATCGCCACAAAATCACCCAGCCTTATGAATTAGCAAATGTAGTTAAATTTGTGTGGTTAAATTTAAAATATAGAAATTATGAAATTAGATGAAAGTAGCAACAATTAAGGACATTCGAATCAAAATAATGATATAATTCAATCGAAATTATTCAATTGAGTATAAATATAATAATGAAGATTCATTCCCATTGCAAATAGAATAAATAGAAGTATGAGGTAAGATGTACAATAATTCGTTGGTTAAAATAATACACAAGTATAAAATGACATTAGTTCTTGTGAACTAAATATTTATTCAATACATCAAATATCATTAGATTAAAATAATGATTAAAAATAGTAATCCAAAATTATTAGGTCAAATTTGTACAAAGTGCGTAATAATATACAAATTATACATTTTGAAATACGGTGGTCAAAAGGTCATTTTTGTCCAGCTGTAGGTAATTTGAAGCGTGTGTGTCAATTCTGCGTGAAAGTAGAGGAATAAAAATGAGTCGATTGAGTGCACTATTTCATTTAATAATACAATGAGAGAGAAAATGTGAATATAGTGAATTTAAAAAAAAAATCAGTTAACCAAGATAAATAATTTGATGAACGAAATAGTTGAGCAAACTCGCAAAGCTTGAGTGAATGAATTGAAAACCGCACCCGTTGCATGGCCGTGCATTTGAAAGTAAACTCTTCTAGACGGATCCTTAGATGAGAGGTATATCGCCGTATGTAGCATTATACATAAGAATGCTAATGAGTTTTGATGGATATTGCCCTTGGTAGCATTATGTGAATGCTAATGAATGAACTGATGGTGAGTTGCCATATCTAGCACTATGTGAGAGCGAATGAATTAAGTGATGGCTCGTTAAATATGTAAGTGCAAATGGATGAATTATAATGAATTAATGCAAAGGGAAGCGCACATATATTTTAACGATCTAGCAAGTTGGCTAGAAAGAAGTTTTAGGGCTGAAAGTTGAAATTTGTCAAAGTGCCACTTACCGAAGAGTGGGAAAGTTGCGCGGCGCAGACGTTGAGCGTCCCCTTGAGTCTACTTGGTGAATCGGTGAGATGAAAGTGGGTTCGTTTTAATGAATGCGATGTGATCCATAGTTCTAATTGCGTTGAAGGAAATTTATGATGAGTGAAGAAAATTATGTGATAGCTTCATAAGATGATGAGATACACTCCGAGCGTCACCACATGTTAGTGATGATTGCTGGAAGTCACTCCGGTCGATTATGATGATATTTGAATGCCACTCCAGTTGATGGTGTTGAATGCTTGAAGTCATTCCAGGTTGATGATGATGTTTGAGGTGACTTCATGTAGATGATGATGATTGCTTGAAGTCACTCAGGGGTTACCACTTGTAGCAATGAGAAGGGGTTGATGATTGTAGTGAGCAGAGAGGTTGATGCTTGATTGTGGAGGGGGTCAACAGTTCCAAGTTGGAACAAATATTCCTTCTCTGTTACATGAATCAGGATTAGAGTTCATTTAGAGGGGGTGTCCACCAAATAAGTTCGTATTTGGATTTTGCAGACAACTTGATGAAAATAAGTATTTTGAACTTGAGGTTTAATAAGATGAATAGCTTTTGAATCCTATCCACCGAGGTGGATTGATCACGAAGACGAGGTGATTTGATCGACTGTGTGGATAATGTGAATAATGAGGATGAGAATATGTCTTTGTGAATAATGGGTGGGTGTTTTATACGTGTAAAGAAGGTGGGCGTGGCCAATGGAGTTTCCGGCGACGAGCTTTTTCTGAAGTCAATGTTTGTTCGAGAGATGGAGATAGAGCAGAAATTGTCTATGAGAGGAATTTTATAGAGAGATGGTGAAAAAAAAAAGAAATTTAGTAATAAAATGAAGAGAAAGTTTGAGAAATTAGATTTCAGTGTAGTTCACTGGTGTTAATAAACAAATGGAACAAAATGGTTAAATGACAATTTGTGCGAACGGAGTTTGTTGTGACCCCCAAAAAGATAACGTGACCAAGGCGAAATGGTCACTCGAGTCCAGTCGGAACACGTGAGTCTGGGAAAGAATGTGGACATGGTTGTGCGCAACTTTTATCTAAATGGATCAACACACACAGACACAAAGAAACATATATATATATATATATATATATATATATATATATATATATATATATATATATATATATATATATATATATATATATATATATATATATATTCTACCTTTTCTTTTTTCATGATGATTGAAGCCAGTTGCTTCAAAATTCGTAGAGGACTACCAAAGTTTCTAGGATCAATCTTTATCCTTTGGTGAAAAATTGTTGCTAGAGTCGCTTTTATTAGATCTTTCGAAGATTACACAAGAGGGCTTTTAACGCTTTGCTTCTTACTTCTTTAACTTGAATTGCATATGTCTTATCGAGAATGGCGCTTTTGAAATTTTAATTTTCTTAATACATAAACTAATTTTATTTTCGGTTATATTTATATTTTATAATTCAGTGTGTTCATCAAAATTAATTACGAAGTTATGTGTATTTTTCTTTAAAATATTCATTAAGTCTTCTATACGTGGTTCGGATCGTAATTAGGGATAGGAGTCTGGTAGACTCTAATTGACTTGTCTTTTGTTTTAATCGTGAACCTAGTTCCTCGGAATAGTGATTTTTGTCTATTTTTCTTTGGTGTTTGGCAAAGCGACTGTAATAAATTTTTCGTTTAGATCTTTGACCGTATTGCTGGTTTTCAAAATATTATACACTCGCTTATGTTCCATTATGGACTTTTCATGCTCTAGGTTAATCTAAAACCATTTCGTTATTTAGATAAAATTTAACGCTGAACCTCATTATACGAGGGGCGTTCAATAAGTTTTGCAAGTCGAATATAATGAAACGAGATATGAGGAAAAGTGTTTTATTATTTTTTAATATAACTACCCTCAACTTCAATGCACTTGCACCACTTGTCCCTGAGGCTTCGAATTCCCAACAACCCGAAATCTCCCGACTGCTGTTCAATCCACTCCTGGACGGCGAGCTGGACAGCTTCATCGCCCCCAAACTGGCGTCCACGCAGTGCAGCCTTGAGCTGGCGGAATAAAAAGTAGTCGCTAGGGGCCAGATCTGGTTTGTAGGGGGGATGATTGAGCTCTTCGAATCTGCTCTCGCGCAGGGCAGCTTGTGCAACTCTGGCCTTGTGGACTTTGAAGACGTTAAAGTCGATCATGGGGCGTGAGGTTTCTAGGGACCCAACGGACAGAGACCTTGGTCATGGCCAAATTGTCGTGGATGATGTTGATAACACTTCCATGTGATATTCCAAGTTCTCGCTCGATTTCTTCGACCTTCATCCGTCGAATTTCAAGGATGATCCTCTCCACACGGGCCACATTGTCCTCGTTGGTCACGTCTGACGGGCGTCCTGGGCGGGGGTCATCTTCAAGTGACTCATGACCATGGCGGAACTCCCTATTCCAGTGAGCAATGGTTGCATAGGAGGAAAGGTGTCGGTGTACACTGCAACCATGCGTTCATGGATCTCTTTTGAATTCTTGCGTTCCTTGGTCAAAGATTTGATCACTGCGCGGTGCTAAACCTTCTCCATTGTTGAAAACTTTGGGACTGACGATCTGCGATCAGCTACTGCTTCTTAAATAGACGAGGCAGGAGCGTGCGGCTTCAGGTCCTGACTTGTCATAACATGCCCTAACACCGCCACAAACAGCTATCCCACTTCCTCTGATTTGCCCTACCGATTCGCAAAACTTATTGACCGCCCCTCGTATATTTCCTGGGTATTTTCGACGTTAATACTTTATTCCAATTTCAAAGGTTTAAATAGGCTTGTACGAATATTCAGTTTGAATAGAATTATGTTACGATCACTATTTGCCGGTGATTCGCACACGTGTATACTTTCTAGTATTTTATTATTTTTACGAACCATCTGACGACTGCTTACTTAGGCATAAGTCGCCATACTCACCATTACAGCCTAGTACTAGGCTACTTTAAAATAAAAAAAAAGAAAAAAAAAGGCAACAACAGGAAGCAAGTTCGAGCGTCGGGGGGAGGTCCGCCTCCCCCAGGCGTAGGGACGTGCGACCTACAGAGAAAACAACAAGAAAACCTCCACCTAGTTAAATAAACGGGAGAAGGCCGGCCTCCCCACAAAAGTCTATAGGTCTACCAGTCAATGTGCACGACTCATCCCGAGTACAAGGGATAGGCGGTAGCGACCCCGCCCATCCAATACCGGGACAGATAACATGCGCGGAGATCGCCCACACTGAGACATTCAACAAGAATGTGCCGAACAGTCAGGGGGAAAACGCAGTCTTCAAATGGCGGTGCGTCCCGCGAGGGTCTCTAATTCGGAGAAGACAGAAAAAAAAACTGCATCATTGGAGGCATTGGGGGGTAGGTCCATGGGAACAGTCGCGGCGCAATGGCACGCAACTTTAAGTTCCCTTCCACCGTCTCCCATCTTCTTTGCCAAGCAGATCGAAGAGGTGCCCGTATTACTGCCATGTAGTCGGAGTAACGAAGAGCGAAACGCTGGTCCGATCGCCGAGTCTTCGCGGACTCTTTGGCGCCCTCATCGGCGCGCTCACTCCCGGCAATTCCTACATATCCAGGAACCCAGCAGAAGATAATCTCGACATCCGCCTGGCTCGCCAAAATCGTGACGTCACGGATATTGTAAATCAGGGATTGGGGAGATTTCAATGCCCCGAGAGCACTCAGGAGCACTTTGTGAGTCACTGTAGATCACAATCCGGTCTCCGAAACGGGCACGTCGCGTAATCTCGCGTACCGAGTGGTGTATTGCCACCAACTCGGCCGTGAAGACAGACGCAGCGTTTGGCAGAACCCCACTGACTTTAAACAGAGGTGATTAGTCGGGTAAGCCGACCCCTCTCGTCGGACATGGAGTTATTTGTATACACTGGTACGGTTTCATCGTGACACGAGGTGTGCTCCAAGAAGGTCTAACGGAATACTCTCTGCCGGGTAGAAGCTTTGGGAGCAGAGGAGTGGCGACAAATAGCCAAATGTGGTACCCTCCAAGGTGGCGTCATGGGCAGAACCAGTGGCCCCACTGGCCGTAGAGCTATACCTAGACCTCGAAGGAGTTTCCTAGCCCTAAACTCAAAGGGCTTAGGGTATGACTGGCGTCTCTCGGGCGCGTAGGCACCGTCGAAATCAGCTGCGGATGCAGTGAGAGATGTTGGCGACTGAGGGAGGCGCTGGGCTAGGGCAAACAGGCGAATAATGCACTGTGCACGGCGTAGAGCGAGTAGCATCTCCCCAGCATCGATTAGTAGGCTCTCAATATGGGAAGTGCGGAAGGCACCGTTTGCTAGGCGAAGGCCGGTGTGGTGGATCGAGTCCACCTTCCGCAATACACGCTCAGCTTCGGATGCATAAAACTCGCATCCGTAGTCGAGCTTCGAAAGAACGAAGGATAGATAAAAAAGTTAGGCAGTAGCCCTATCAGCCTCCCTATACCTAGACATCGAAGGAGTTTGCTAGCCCTAAACCCAAAGGGCTTAGGGTATGACTGGCGTCTCTCGGGGGCGTAGGCACCGTCGAAATCAGCTGCGGATGCAGTGAGAGATGTTGGCGACTGAGAGAGGCGCTGGGCTAGGGCAAACAGGCGAATAATGCACTGTGCACGGCGTAGAGCGAGTAGCATCTCCCCAGCATCGATTAGTAGGCTCTCAATGGGGAAAGTGCGGAAGGCACCGGTTGCTAGGCGAAGGCTGGTGTGGTGGATCGAGTCCACATTCCGCAATACACACTCAGCTTTGGATGCATAAAACTCGCATCCGTAGTCGAGCTTCGAAAGAACGAAGGATAGATAAAAAAGTTAGGCAGTAGCCCTATCAGCCTCCCTATACCTAGACCTCGAAGGAGTTTGCTAGCCCTAAACCCAAAATGCTAAGAGTATGACTGGCGTCTTTCGGGGGCGTAGGTACCGTCGAAATCAACTGCGGATGCAGTGAGAGATGTTGGCGACTGAAAGAGGCGCTGGGCTAGGGCAAACAGGCGAATAATGCACTGTGCACGTCGTAGAGAGAGTAGCATCTCCCCAGCGTCGATTAGTAGGCTCTCAATGGGGGAAGTGCGGAAGGCACCGGTCACTAGGCGAAGGCCGGTGTGGTGGATCGAGTCCACCTTCCGCAATACACGCTCAGCTTTGGATGCATAAAACTCGCATCCGTAGTCGAGCTTCGAAAGAACGAAGGATATATAAAAAGAGTTAGGCAGTAGCCCTTTCAGCCTCCCTATACCTAGACCTCGAAGGAGTTTGCTAGCCCTAAACCCAAAATGCTAAGAGTATGACTGGCGTCTTTCGGGGGCGTAGGTACCGTCGAAATCAACTGCGGATGCAGTGAGAGATGTTGGCGACTGAAAGAGGCGCTGGGCTAGGGCAAACAGGCGAATAATGCACTGTGCACGTCGTAGAGAGAGTAGCATCTCCCCAGCGTCGATTAGTAGGCTCTCAATGGGGGAAGTGCGGAAGGCACCGGTCACTAGGCGAAGGCCGGTGTGGTGGATCGAGTCCACCTTCCGCAATACACGCTCAGCTTTGGATGCATAAAACTCGCATCCGTAGTCGAGCTTCGAAAGAACGAAGGATATATAAAAAGAGTTAGGCAGTAGCCCTTTCAGCCTCCCTAGCGCTGAACGTCAGGGAACGGAAAATATGCATGGCGCGGGTATAATAAACTTAAGCCGCGAATATGAGCCTCTGTGGCGAGGTGTCGGTCAAATACAAGACTAAGGAAACGATGTGATTCAAATAATTCCAGGTGTACCCAATTAAAAAACAACTTTGGATCAGGATGGAGCCGTGGATGGCGGCAGGGGGGAACCAATTTAGTCTTGGCCAGAGATAACCGAAACCCGTTCGCTTCGGCATAGCGAGAGACGCAGTTCAATGCCTGTTGGAGTCAACGCTCCAAAGTTAGCAGCTGGGCCACGCCAAAACAGATCGAAAGGTCGTCCACGTATAGCTTAGCAAGACCATCTTCCGGCAGCACCGAGGTGATGCCGTTGATGCTCAGGCCAAAGAGTGTGACACTGAGGACACTTTTCTGCGGGACACTCTCTTCCTGCCCTATTGGGCTGGAGAGGGCTTCCCCCACCCGTACGCGGAATCGATGATCTCGCAAAAATTCAGATAAAAGATTGGTGGGCGTGCCCTCTCCCCCATCGAGTCTCCATGATACCGTATTACTATGTGGTATCATAGGCCTTCTCCAGATCAAAAAACACCGTGACGTACTGCTGTCTAAGAAGGAAAGCCCAGCATACGGCATTTTCCAGTCGGAGCAGAACATCCGACGTGGAGTGGAACTTGCGGAAGCCACACTTTGCCGAAAAAAGATAGCTTCCGCTGTCCAGAAAAATGGCTGCTCTAACATTTACCAATTTTTCGATCAACTTGCACACGCAAGAGGTTAGAGAGATTGGGCGGAAACCGGTCGTAGTAGAGTGATCTCTCCCCGGTTTGCGAAAGGCGAGCACAGCAGCAATTCGCCAGGAATCTGGGAGGAGACCCTCCACCCAGATCCTGTTGAACAAATCTAACAGAAAGGTCATGCCTCGCTAACCTAAGTGTCGAAGCATGGCGTACGGGACATCGTCCGGAACATGGGCGGTGTCCGCGAACGAAGCAAGAACGGAACGCAACTCACTCATACTAAACCTGTCGTTAAAGGAGATCTCCGCCTCTGGAAGTAAAGTTCAGTCGGCGGCCTTCCGCGACATCACGGCATGCATTGAATGCTGGTGGAGTAGCATCCCAGCTAGAGAATGCAGAGAAAGCGGTCGCGAAGGATTCCGCCACGGACGCGGGGTCCGAGATTACGGTCCCATTCTCCTGGAGCACGGAAGGAAGGTCATGCGAGAACTTGCTCCGTATCCTTGTGACCCGCTTCCAAATTTCTGATAGAGGGTCTTCCCTTTAATTGAAGAAAGCTATGCCCACCAAGAGCGGCGGGCGGCTTCGAAATATACCGGAACCTAGCCCCAGCTCGACGAAATTCACCGACAGTGAAATCTTTCGGGTGGCGCTTATAGCGCATGTAGGCATAGCGCTTGTGTTTGAGGGCCGTGTCACACTCAGCTGACCACCCGGGGAGTGGTCGGCGTGGAAAACGGCCAGACCTTCTAGGAATAATAACTAGGCCCGAAGCGACGAGGTTGCCGGAGAAGAACTCAACGGCCTCATCTACCGACCTAAACTCCTTGACTGATATAGAGAATTCAGTCATTTCCTGAAATGTAGACCACAGCTCCCGCGCCAACACTACCGTGGCGGGCTCTTGGGCGGCAGCAGCCCATAAAATGATATTTGAATGGGAAAGTGATCACTACCATGTAGGTCATCGACCATCTCCCAATCAAAATCAGGCTGTTCATCGGGAGAGCAAAAAGATAGATCGGGGTAGGAAAATGAAGCGCTTCTCTGGCAATGATGCGTAAACACATCCACATTTAGGACACCCATCACAAGCTCGTCGGTCAGGTCGGCAAAGATTGGACCCTGGGGATTAATAGAGTAGTTTCCCCAGAGGAGGTGGCTACCGTTTAGAACTCCAAGCAAGAGAAAGGGTCTTGGCAACTGTGCCCCGAAGGGGCGGAAGTCTCTAGCGTCGAAGCCGGCTGATGGTGGAATGTAAACGGAAATAACAGTATCTCCTATCAATTTGCAGCTGTACAGTTACTGTCTGAAAGGAGCTATCTAACGCGAAGAGAAGAACGGAAACAT
Source organism: Ceratothoa steindachneri (assembly GCA_963969495.1). Lineage (NCBI taxonomy): Eukaryota > Metazoa > Arthropoda > Malacostraca > Isopoda > Cymothoidae > Ceratothoa > Ceratothoa steindachneri. The sequence continues at coordinate 176,861,315 of OZ018325.1, read as the reverse complement.
CTTGACGGGTGTAAATCGCACATCCCTCCGCCGGGCCCCCATCCCGTGGCAGTGGGGTCGCAAAACCCTTATACCCCGGGAAGGTGGGCAGGGGCATGCTCCCAGCATGGTCTCCAGAAAAAAAAGATAGTTAACGGTGAACGGGACGATACGAGCCTCCGCAGCTCCTCCCAGTTAGCCCCGACTCCACGGCAATCCCATTGAAGGAATATGACCCCCCAGGCCTAGCTCGGAGAAGATACGGGGACCCTCTTCGAAGAGAAGACCTTCACGGAAATGGCCGTATGCTTCCCGGAGGCAGAACACCGGGCGCTGTTGGCCGGAAAATGAGCTTAAGGCTTTGGCACCTTCAATGGCTTATTGGGGAAGGTTGGGATCGCCATGCTAGGCTTTTCTTTCTTCCGCCTCGAAAACTTCGGGTGGGGGGGCCCTCTTTTTGAGGGTCCACTGTCTCGGAGCCACCCAGCCCACCACTGGGCATGGGTGAAGGAGTCGAAGCTCCTTTGGCTCTGTCCTCCTTTCGGGGGGCAGCTTTAGGAATCCCGGAAGATGACCTGGTCACCAACCTCAGGGGTGTTGCCTCCTGTTATTCTAACGACTCGGTGGAGGCTCGTGGCCGTTTCCTCTTACGGGAAACGGTCACGCTGGCAGAAAGGAGGGGGGGAGCCTTGCTTTTAGCCGGGCTGGGTTTGGACCCTTTGTCCCGCCAGCTTTATCTGGAGAGTGCCCAGGATGGTTAGAACCCGCAGAAGGGTTCCGAATGGGCGTGGAATCGACCGTACTCGTATGCCTGGAGGGGCCAGAAGCAGAGGGTGACTTCTTGAGCATGGAGGCATAGAACGTCCCGAGCAACGCCGGGCGCGCCAGGACCAAGTCCTTAGGCTCGCGAAATGAGAGAGATCCTGAGCTTGAACGGCCAGGATTTTCTTCTCAAGGAGATACGCACCACATTTCTTCAAAGAAGCAGGGTGTGGCTCTCCACAATTGACACACTTGGCCAAACACGTGTTGTACTTATCGTGTGCCGCATTGGAACAACTTACACAGGTTTCGGGTAACTCCGACTTTGCACGTCGAGAGGAGCAATTAGTATGGCGGAAGCGGTGGCAGTAATAGCAACTCCGCGGCAGAGGCACGAATACCTTTACGCGGTAGCGATACCAACCGGCACACACCGACTCAGGCTGCTTAGCACAGTCGAACGTGACGAAGAGTCTAGTGGGGGTCTCGAGGCCCCTTCCTGTTTTCTCATCACACATTCGACCTTGACCGCCCCATGGTCGGCCAGTTCTAAGGCGATGTCCTTTATGGAGTAGTCAACGAGTTCCCTCGCATAAACTACCCCTTTCACGAAGTTCATGGTAGAGTGCGGCGTCACACTCACAGGCGTGCCAGCAAGTTTCCGAAGAGCGCTAATCACGGCCGCCTCTGAGGGATTCGATGCATTCGTCAAAAGCCTCCCGTCTGAGAAACGGTTCACCTTCGGCTCTCTACCAATCACCCTAGCTAAAGCTCTCCTCTGATGGATCATGTTGCCCTTAGCCAACATGCTGCCAGCAGTGGAGCGAATAACCAGTAAGCGTTTGAAGCCAGCGGGTTTGAAAACGCCAAGTAGTCTCTGAATGAGGGGCCCCGATGTAATCGAGGCTCTACACTAGCACTTTTGGTTTTAGTCAGGGGCTCCGCACCCGGGAGGGGGGAAGGGGGCAGATAGGCCAGATGTGCAGATCTTGGTTTAATCGCTTACCGAAGTGGCAGCAGATCCATCCGTCCCCGCAGATGGAGAGGAGCCCCGATTCTTTTTAGTCTTTTTCTATTTTTTTTTCTTTTTAGGAGAGGAGGGCGGGGAATGAACCCACTTTTTCCTCCGCCGGCAGGAGCGCCCAGGCCGGATGGACCTGCCTCAGTAAGGTCCTTCTCCGAGATGGAGAACGTCTTGGCGGTTGCGGGGACACCAGCCGGAGGAGGAGATCCCTTCCCTCCTTGTACTGCCTCGGAAACCCGAGCCGGTTGAAGAGACCTTGCATAGGGGCAAATCGCCGCGCCCCCTACAGGGTATACTTTCTAGTAACTTATTTGTATTAGTTATAATTAAGTTTGTTCGTCTAATTTTTGATGGTTGTATATGAATAAATCCTACAAGTAGATAGATCCCTTGTATTGTCCACCGTTTCATTTAGAAAATTTACTTTCGAAAAATTAAACTTACCGCATATAACAGTTACATTTTGTCTAATTTAGGCCAAAATGGTTTCTCCCTAAAATATTATTGTACTCTTTTTTTTGCCTTGAATGCCTGTAAAGTACGACAATTTTTTATTAATATTTATAAGGGATAATATATAATATTAGTCTTTGTTTATGTATAAATAACGCCCCCACTTTTTCCTCTAGGCCTATCTATATTAAACATTTTTAGCCGAGTAACTTTAAATCAAATAAGTTTTCTTTTACAATTTTAGCTCCATGTCTCCATAGGAGCGATAATATAAAAGTTTTCTGAGATTTCTACAACTTTCAATTCCATAACACAACTAACTTAGAATCCATTCAAGCCTAACCATAGTATACGAATAAAAATGAAAGAGGAGGTAAGAGTATTTGGAACACGAATGATTTACTTTTTTCCCTTGTTATTGTAGTCACAGTGTAAAGGGATATTCTCGTGGAATGTTCATCTCTCAAATCTTATAGGGGTGTACTGCATTTAATTCAATATTTGCAATGCAGATTATTAATCAGATGAACTAATAGTTATATGGCTTATATTTGTACATGCCTCATAACCTTTAAAAAACGTCAGTGAAAGATTTAACGGCATTAAATATCGACTGAATTGGGGCAAGATTATTCATAGAATAAGATGACACAAAGCCCCATACGACCCCGCCTAACGCGGCACCAATAAGGACAAGATTCAGACTGTCACGTGGAGACCTCCGCAGCTAAGACCGAAGTGAAAAAAAAGGAAAAATCCTTACCCGAAAAGGCGCTGTCTGGAGGAGGAGAAAATCCGGGGATTGGTTGAGTTGTAAAATAGTAGACTGCGTGAAGTACATCCGCTGCGTGGATTTGGTTGTGATCTTAAGGTTGGGTAGAGAAAACGAATGCATGTGGTAAGGTTGTGAAAAAAAAATGAATCGGTGGTCATTAATAGAATTTTAAGATCAGTTTACTTTTATGTCTCGGCCTATTTTAATTTTTAGGTGTTTGTATTTTACCTGCGAATTAGTTCAGGCTTGGTTAGATGCGCCCGCCAGGCAAGGCTGTGGATCCCCCTTTAAGTTGTAGAATGGTCATGTCATTTCCAAGTGGGTATGACACAGTGCCCCGCCTGGATACAATCCTCTTATGGGACCACCCCACTTGGATCTAATCCTCGCGAGGTTAAGCGGCAATTGAATTCCTACTTCCTAACTATTCAATGGACCGCTAGCATAGGGAGCGGTGGAGGGGGGGGGGGTATATAAAATTTCAAGTGCATGACACAGCCTCTCTCCACTCTACCCCGGTTCCTCGGGTCAGCCTTATAGAGAGCGCGGCCTTACTTAATTGCCTCCCATTTGACGGGGCCTACAACACAGGCTGTAGGTGTTCTCCCTGTATTTACTAAGCGGTGGGAGGGAACTTACTGTCATCTTTATGTGTTTCCATTTTCCAACATAATTATATTTATGTTAGTTTAGAGTTAGACTATTTATGTCGCCTCAGCTACTATGATTTCTAGCCTAACCTAATGTTTGCATTAAGTTAGGCGGAAACTAGTCTAACGCTAACCATGTATGGGTGAGGCTCGTTCGGAGGAAAGTAGTAAATACGAACTAGCGCGAGCGCATCCATGTACGTAAGTAAGTATATGTTTTTACGCACACGCCGTTCGGAGTAACAGTGTAACATAACATAACATAACATAACATAATTACACGGATGACAAAAGCCACAAGGGCCTATCAAAGGTCATCCGCCTCCGTCAAAACCCACCCACAAAAATCACCATCACCAGGGGAAGACAAAATCAAAGTCCCCCACAATATAATATAACAGATGACAAAAGCCACAAGGGCTCATCATAGGTCATCCGAATCAAATGGCATCTTTTTTAAGGCACCCAAACTCCCAGGAAAACTACATCCAGAGGATTGCATCAGAAACAAGGGTATCACCAATCAAGGCTTGTCAAGAACTAAATCATGCAGCTATAGATATATACAAACAATATTAATATATACAAAACTTAGGAACGATCACAACCTTCCCTTCCCATAAACTCATCCAACCTACTCTTAAATACATTTAGATTTGGACTACCTACTACCCTCTGCGGCAATTTGTTCCAGAAGTCTACCACTCTATTGGTGAAAAAATATTTTCTTAAATCCAACCTACACCCTTGCTTTTTAATTTTCAAGTGGTGACCTCTAGTCCGATTTCCATCATCTAACTCAAAAAACTTGCTAACATCCAATTTATCTATCCCGGAAAAAATTTTAAAGAGCTCAATCATATCCCCTCTTACACACCTCCTTTCGAACGAGAACATATTTAATACCCTCAGTCTATCTATATATTCAAGGTGCCTCAGGGAAGGAATAATCTTTGTTGCCCTCCGTTGCACTGACTCAAGAAGGTTAATATCGTGTCTAAAATGTGGGGACCATGCCTGTATACAGTACTCTAGATGTGGCCTAACATAAGAGTTATAGAGTTTAAGAATAACCTCCTTACTTTTGTAACTGACATTTCTCTTAATAAAACCCAGCACTCTATTTGCCCTATTTCTTGCTTCAATACACTGCTTAGAAAACCTTAATGACTTATCTATTACTACTCCTAGATCTTTCTCATCCTCTACTAAGCTCAGCCAATGCCCATCCATTTCATAGTTAAATTCTCTATTATCTTTTCCCATGTTAATAACTTTGCACTTATCAAGGTTGAAAGTCATTTGCCACTTATGTGCCCAGGATAACAATTTATTTAAATCCCCCTGCACTTTAAAATTATCATCAATATCTTTAACTACAGCTGCTAATTTGGTATCATCCGCAAAAATTGACACTTTATTATTAACTGCCTCCCCAAGATCGTTTATATAGATGACAAATAATAATGGACCGAGAACTGATCCCTGAGGAACCCCACTGATAACATCCCTCCACTCTGACTTTACACCATTTAGCACTACCCTTTGCTTCCTGTCTTTCAGCCACTCAGCTATCCAATTTGAAACACCCCCACATATCCCAATCATTTTTAATTTATGAACTAGTCTCCTGTGTGGTACCTTATCAAATGCTTTACTAAAATCTAAGTAAATTATATCTACATTCTCTCCCTTATCTACTTGATCTGTTACAAACTCCAGAAAGTCTAGTAAGTTAGTCAAACATGATCTACCTGATCTAAACCCATGCTGAGCATCGCTGATTAACCTCTCCCTCTCTAGATGTTGGCAAATCCCTTTTTTAACTATTTTCTCAAGAATTTTACAGACTACAGGAGTTAGGCTAACCGGTCTAAAGTTATTGGGATCCTCTTTACTACCCTTCTTGAAAATGGGGACTACATTCGCTCTCTTCCAATCATCGGGTATTTCTCCATATTCCAGTGACCTAGTATATATCTTCTCCAGAGCTATTGAGATACTTTCTACACCTTCTTTAAGTATCCTAGAATGAATATTATCAGGGCCGGAGGCCTTGGTAGTATCTAACTCACCTATTAGTCCTTTTATCATCCTCCGATCCACACTAATGGTAGTAAACACCTCTTTCCCTGACCCATGAGTACTATACATAAGACTATTTAGTTTCTCCTTTGTAAATACTGATGCAAAATGACCATTTAGTACCTCAACTATTTCCTCATCAGTTTCTCTCACAACCCCTTCATATTTGATAGGTCCTATTTTAACTCTGCCAGACTTGTTATTAATTTTATAGTAACTAAAGAACTTTCTAGGATCTTTGTTACTATCCTGAGCTAATTTAATTTCTGACACCCTTTTGTTCTTCTTTATAATCTTATTTAACTCATTCCTAGCCATTCTATAATCACTTAAATTTTGAATATTACTTTCTACCTGTAATTTTTTGTATGCTCTTTTCTTCTCTGAAATTTTTCTAGCTATCTCCTGATTCCACCATAATGGTTTCCTACTTTTGTTCCTAATGGCCTTCATTGGGATACATTGTTCTTGGACTACATTTATTATATGCTTGAAAGTATCCCACATCCCATAAGCATTTTTACCTCTGAATTCTATATCCCAGTCTACCAAATTTAGCAAGCTTCGAAGTTTTACATAATCTCCCTTATGAAAATTTGGAACTTTTTCAGCATTCTCAGTTATTTTACCCTTCTCAATTCCCAAGTTAAAACGAACTATCTGATGGTCACTATTTCCCAATGCTTCCCCAACAGTCAATTCTTGAACTAAATGATCACTGTTAGAAAGTACTAAATCTAATATATTGTCCCCCCTCGTTGAATCGTTAACAAATTGATTCAAAAAATTATCCTCAAAGCATTCTATGAACCTGCCACTTGTTCTATCCCTACCTATCATATTTTCCCAGTCCACAGAGTTTAAGTTGAAGTCCCCAATAATAACTGCATCTGTTTCACATCCCTTACTTATTTCCCTTATCATTAGTTCATCCATATCATCAGTCTGCCCAGGTGGCCTGTAAAAAGCTCCCAAATGCACCATTCTATTTTTACTGAACCTAATATCTATCCAAAGTGACTCAACTCCATCCTGCTTTATTGAAGTATTTAAACTTGAAACAATGTTGTTTTTTATATAGATAATTATTCCTCCACCAATCCTACCTGTCCTTTGACTAATGTACATATTATAGCCCTGTAAATCAAATTCACTTATAGTGTCACTAAATTCTATTTCATTAACCCATGATTCAGTAACGCATAATATATCTATATCCTCATTGCTAATATAACTAAATAGCTCATCCTTCTTGTTTCTAAGACTACGAGCATTTGTATAGAAACAATTTAACCCCCCTATCCCTGAAGCACCTCTTGAAACTTGAATGACCTCACCTCTATCGCCTTGGAACCTATTTCTGTTATCTGCCAAGTCCATTCTACTTTCAGTACTATAATGTCCTCTCATAATTCCCTGACCACTATTAGTATCTAGTTTCCCGCCCGCAAAGACCTAATAACACGATCATACTCCTCCCACAACACATCTACGGAGGTGACTTCAGAGATTATCCGGATGGATTAAAAAAAGGTGAGCGCGATCAATTATTTTCACACTTGACGGAATTTGGTTTAGAGGAAAAAGGAGTCGTAATAAACGGTCGGCGCTCAATTTCATGGCTGTGCGTTGCCTCCCCCAATTATCCCCATTTCTACCCCAATCTCTCCTCTTCTTAGTTCAGGGGTTTTCTACCAGGGTGTTTCAGGGGCGACCAAGAAATAATTTGTAAAATACATAAATTGCCCCAAAATATATATATTTCAAATATGTATTAAAAATATAACGATTCTTGAGAGTATTTTGAAACTATGTAGTTTCTCTGAATTGTGCAACATAAAAACAATGGAAAAAGAAAGATTGCCGACAGTGAATGAAGAAATGAGAGTTGCCTTCTGATTACTCATCGAGCTCAAATTTCCCATTAAACTTTTAAACGTAAGATTTATTTTCAAACTTTTGTCTTATTTCGATTGAATTAGGTTAAATGTCAATCGTGGTTAATTTTGTAAATGCTTTCTACGTAATTAAGTAAATATATGTGAATTATGTTTTATTGGGGTACCACGGCTGCTTCAAGATAGCAATTAGGGTGCCAGGTATCATAAAAAGGTTGAAAGCCCGTGTCATAGTTTGTCTCCCATTTTAGAGGTCACACAGTTTAATAAGCAAACCATCCCCCGATGGGAGCCTAAATGGAAGCGAGCTTTCCGATGGGAAGATTGGGAAGTAAGAGACACTCTAATAAGCCTTTGAAGACCGAAAATTATTATATAATATATTGAATATTAGGGGATAAATGCATAATTGTAAAACTCATGACATGAAACAAAAATAGTAATGATCGATATCATTAACAAAAACACAATACAAAAAAGAAGCAAACTAATTCGTAAGTTAATAGCTGAAAATAATGTACTTTTGGCTACATAAAAACATTCAGGATATTCAAATGACAACTTTAAGTAGGTAGATAAACAGCAAAATGAGCTTGACATAATTTACAACGCTAATGTAATTATAATGGACTACCTTCGTCCAAGATGTGCACACTCTTGACCCAAATAACTTCGTTTATCCTACCTGAGTGATCTGATCATGCGAAATAAAGGAAAATGGGATTAAGTAAAACAATGCGAGTAACGATTGTCATGATGATCATAATGTAGACCTCAGCGTGTTATTGTTGGGATGTTTTGGGTTATATTGGCTCTAAGATTCCCTAGCATTGCTCTAGTCGGTCGTATAGAAATATGCGCACGCAATTTTCATTTGTCAATATTTATGTCTGCAGAATCTTATACGAGCCTTTATAAAGGATAGAAAATGTGGGGTGTATCTGAGCGTACAAGTTTCCAAGTCTTCGGGAGCGAAAACAACTTTTTACCCAAGGATCGTGTGAGGGAATCGCCACGTGGAAGATCTTTAGCAGAAAGGAACTCCCATGTGCAGCAAAAGGCCCGGCTAGGACTAAAGTGGTAAGCCTAACCCCCCCCCCCCACCCCACCCTTCCACAAGCGGTAGCCTCGAATCGAGTCCCCCACGATTCACCTTTATACGGGCTAAAATAGCTCTGCCAGAAGATTCGAGGCCCTTCGAAAGTAGAGCTGTTTCCCGCTAACTCCCAACTCCGGGGAGAGCCTCGGATATAAATAACGCTCGACTCCCCGGAAGACACACAGAGTTGAGGAGTCTTGCCAGAACCCAAAAGATTTCCCCATGGTTCCAAGTCAAGTGCTAGCAACAAAGCAAAGTGACAGCTGGACTATTTTGTGTATTTGGAATTAGCCCCAGCCAGGAGGTAATTCCACTGAACGATCGCCCCGAGTGATTTTTCCGACTTCTTTCATCAACTCCTGTCGAAGCTCCCCTTATTTCGGGTAGCCGAAATACTCTCCCCTGGACCGGAAGTTACCCTTCCCCCTTGCTTTTGGAGAACCGTCATCACTCCAACCTCCCGCTCTGAAGTCCGAGCGGTCTCTCCTCACGTACAGAAGACATCCGTAAGCCAACCCCCTCCGCCCTTCAGTAACCCAATTAAGATAATCTCTCCCCCCCTTTGCTTATTGATGTGATTTTTGCCGGTTAATTCTCTGAGGTAATTTTACCCTTCAAATCTCTTATTATTTTTTTTGTGTAAATAAAATTCTATTTTTATACATGTCTCTTTAAATAACCTTGAACTTTGCCATTGTCCATAATTTGCCTGACCTCGTTGCACTCTCTCGTTACTCAGCTCGTCTGAACGCGTAGTTTTCCGTCCCTTTTGTCGGTTCGCTTTCAAGTTATTGGTCCTCTCTCAAAGATATAATATAGTATTGATATAATGTAATGTCATACCACGACATATATGTTAAAAAGGGTTGCTGATGTTGCTGAATGGTCCTATGTTGCAAGGGATCGTTGTCCCTGATAATAAACAGATTACCTTCAAGAAGAGACCTCCTGACTGTGTGGTGGAATCTTTCAAGGAAGCTGTTTCAAGTAGGATTTCCAGGAGAAATAAATATGTTTTTAGTAACAATGAGCTTTAACAACTCTTGAAATAGACTTGGCCTGAACTGTGACTCATTATCATGCACCATTTTGACTGAAGTTTCAAAACGACAGTCATAAGGTACATGTATCGTTCATTCCTGGTAGAAAAACCGCTTAGTATGTCTATGTGAATGGTATGAAATCTTGACTTATAAACAGATAATTGTGTGAGAGGTGGCTTTGTTTGTCATTTTACCTTTGATTTCTGTCACTCAATGCAACTCTTAGCCCATTCACAGTTTTTCCTTCTCAGATAATATAATTTGCACAAACCTCTCCTAAGTTATTATAATAATTAGGGCAAGTTCACGAAAATCAGAAGTTAAATAAGGTCGTACAAAGACTTTGGATAGATCGCAATTGATGGAGCGATTTAAAGAGAGTAAAGCAATCATGAGAAACTGGATGGAAAGAGGTAAGAGCCTCCTCTCTCAAAGAGTTCAATTCTGAATCGGACAGTTAAGATTTAGCCCCAGACTCATAATTAATAATACTGAATAAAGGAATTGTATAATCAATATAATGAAACGAAGGGATAGTGTCGTAGAATGACTCCCGACGATATACCATATATCACTATTCGTTGAGGGAACTTCCTTAATTATCTCTAGAGTGCGTTTTTACTGTCTGGCGGCCGATATTATGTATCTTCAAAATGCTTAAGAAGTGGAACTGAGCTCAAGGATAATAATATTGCTATCATTAATAAAATAGAGTTTTATTAATAATAACTATAAACAAAACACAAAAACGGAAAATATTGACAAACAGAATGGAAAGGGTCGTGGAGACTCGGGCTAATCCAAGGATTTAAGGGATCAAAAAAGGTAAAACAAATATGGAGTTAAAGAGATGGGATGGTTCGATAAACCATTTAAAGCACAGGATAGAATTGACAAATAAGGGATCAATACTCAAAAGGTGACGCTTGGCTTACGTAACTTCATTAGGGTGCAGTGGAAGGTACTTGAAGGAATATTCGGTCCGCTGGCGAGTTCCAGCCGAAGGAGGGGGGGGGGGGGTAAAAGGATCCTGACGTGGCGTCTTGGAAAGGAGAACCGTTACTCGACGAACGGCTTGACGAACAATGGCTGTTCTAGGTTGTTCTCTTCTGAACAAAGGGGGGGATGAGAACCGTCTCTTGTCTACGGGCTCAAGAACAATGGCTGTTCTAATGTTGTTCTCCTTTGAACAACAGGGGGGGTGAGAACCGTTTCTTGGCGAAGGGCTCAAAACGAACAATGGCTGTTCTAATGTTGTTCTCCTTGAACAACAGGGGAGGATGAGAACCGTTTCTTGGCGAAGGGCTCAAAACGAACAATGGCTGTTCTAATGCTGTTCTCCTTGAACAACAGGGGGGGGATGAGAACCGTTTCTTGGCGAAGGGCTCAAAACGAACAATGGCTGTTCTAATGCTGTTCTCCTTGAACAACAGGGGGGGGGGATGAGAACCGTTTCTTGGCGAAGGGCTCAAAACGAACAATGGCTGTTCTAATGCTGTTCTCCTTGAACAACAGGGGGAGGATGCCTTGGGGACTTGGCGTCACTAAAGGCTCGAACCTTTGGCACTCAAGGAATATTGTCCTCCTTCTGGACAAGTGATGGTGAATCTCGAGGTCGAGGTCCCTTGGCGCACAAAGGGAGAGAGGGTCGTGGTAATGTTTCGCGACGAAAATCTGGATCTCCAATCTGATCTTAGTGGTAAAGTTTCCATATAAATAGCCAGGACATCTCCTTGGCGTGGGGGAGAATGGGGTGGAAGCTTCGAGGGAACGCACAGCCGAGCCGGGGAACAATGCCTTATCTGCCCATAAGCCTAACTCGATCTGGCGAGGTCGGCGTATGGGGGCGAACGGGGGGGGGGGGGGACGATAACCTCCTTGTTTAAACATTGGCGTCCGGTAGCTGTTGATAAGACTCCAAGCCTCGAATCGAAGATGCACGTGGGTAGCCTCATGGTTTTAAATAAAATGTGATAGAAGTTGAAATGAATGCAGCTCTGAACTCGTTCTATCACACCCCTCCATTCCAGGGGAAGTTGTCACTTCGAAAAAAAAAGAGAGAAGGGACAACGATAGAGCTCCGTTGTAGGGAACTCGTTTTCTTGTACCAACCGTATCTTCCTGCACCTAACTATTATTACCTCAATACATGATTATTTTGATCTTTAGATTACAGGGGAAAATAACCTTTAATACAACTTAATAAAAAAAAAAGGCATGGAACAATGAAATGATATAAACTTAGTACATACGGGACAAAATAATTTATACGTAAATTAATAAGAACAAATATATATACATCAAAAAAAAATTAGACATTGAGCGTTACAAAATTCAGACATATACATTAATTAATTATATTACAAAAGAATCTTAAATTAAGTCGTACAAGACGGTATATACCTACATGGAGATACTAATCCTATGAATACAATTGTTCTACGCTATTCGGTAACGCATTCCTACTGAGTGCGTCAGCGACCTGGTTATCGGAACCTTTGATATAATTTATTTTAAATTGATACTCTTGCAAGAGTAAACTCCAGCGCATGATGCGGCCGTTTGAGTGTCTCAAATTCCTAATATAGGCTAACGGACGGTGGTCGGTTCCTATTCGAAATTCTTTACATATCAAGTACAGCTTGAATTTGTCTATGACCCAGATAATTGATAGAGCTATCTTTTCTCTAGTGGCATATCTCTCTCCGCGTGGTAATAATTGACGACTAGCATATGCAACTGGATGACTCGTTCTGTCATCCACGTATTGAAGGAGTACACCTCCAATGCCCTCGTTGATCACGTCGGTCTTAACCCCAAAGGATTTTTCCGGGTTGGGCAACTTAAAAATGGGGGCAGAAATGAACTTACTTTTGAGCTGATTAAAATGGGAAACAGCGACATCATTCCAACGTAAACGATCGGAGAAATTCTTTTCCTGAAGGGGGCATAGGGGGGCCGAAATTGCAGCGAAATTCGGAACAAATCGCTGATAGGGAGAAGCTGATCCTAGGATCGATCTCAATGGCTTCTTTGTAATCGGGAGGGGCATGTCGGCGATTGCCTTAATCTTGTTCTCGTGGGGACCTGACTTGCTTTGTCCTATTTTGAAACCCAAATATTTGATGGTTTCGTGGGCAAACTGGCATTTGCTGGGGCCAATGGTGAGGCCATTTTCACGCAGTTGCTCGAAAAGAGCTAATAGGGTGGATAAATGGTGATTCCATTTAATTAGTTCTTGGAGCTGACTCTTCTGACGTGGTGTCAGCTGCGCGTCACTATCCAGGTCAGAGGGTTCCAAAGACTCGCCTGGTAGAAAAGGAGGAGGGTACTCGGCATCAGGTTGGATGCACACTGTCTGGATTACCTTAAGGGACTCCGCGGGGCAGTCCTCTTCAAGCGCCGATGCTTCGTCCAGTTCTAAGAAGGTATCTCCATGGGCGCGTTGGGGGTTCTTTATTTCTTGGGGTCCAGGGACAGTCTCCGTGTCCTTGTCTGGGGCCTTATCACCTAAGGGTGTTAGTGATTCACACTCCTCATTTTCCGTCCTAAAGTCTTGGTTAGGGGTCTCCGAGAAATCGGACGGTATCGGGGTTCTGATGGGGACGGGCTCCTGGGCTTCTTTCTTATCTCGGCCTTGAGGAAGGGCGGCCTGAAACACAGGGTCGAAACTTACTTGGGGGCTCTGTCCTATAAGTACGGAACAGAATTGTATGGGTGCTACAATGACTTCAGCCCAGCCATTATAATATTGACACTGCAGGTAACATCTAGCGACGGGGAATCTGTTCGCCCGCCCAAGTTGGTCATGTACCACCGCAAATTTTTCGTGGTTAGAGGCCACTGGGAGGAGTTCGTCGGACACGATGAAGCAGGTACATCCTGTGTCCCTGACGAGAGTCGATACTCGACAGCTGTCCACGCTGCCCTCCTCATATTTCAAAGTTCCCGATGAACTTTTACCAAAAACAAAATTTACCTGGTGGCCTGACGGAGGGGGAGAAGTTTCTGCTTGGGTCTGCACCACCGGGGGAGCCGGGGTTGCATTAATCTGGTGAACTTGGTGGGCTGGTCTGCTTTTAAGCCTAGAATTTTGGGGGCAATTCCAGCTCATGTGGTTTTCTACACCACAGGTGAAGCATATTATTGGTCGCTTCGGGAAGAGAGATGGAGGAGAAGTCTTAACGGGAGGTTTGGAGTCCCGTTGTTGGTTTTGGGGAAAGAAGTTTTGGGGTTTTACGGGGCTCGGAAACTTTGTCAGCTTTCCTGGGAAGGGGCGCGAATCCTTCCTTCTTTCTTCTCGTTGGATTTCTTTTTCTCGTTCTTCTCGTTGTATTTTTCCTTCTCGTTCTTCTCGTGGGATTACTCTTTCCCGTTCCTCTTGTCGGATTACTCTTTCCCTTTCTCTTTCTACCTTTTTTCTTTGAACTTCTGCTTTAATCCGAGCTAATTCAATTTGAAGCTCAGCTTGTCTTATCCGTTCCTCTCTTTCTCTTTCTTCTCGTTGTATTTCTCTTTCACGTTCCTCTCGTCGGATTACTCTTTCCCTTTCTCTTTCTTCCTCTTTTCTTTGCTCCTCTTGAATGTACTCAATTAGTTCTTTTCCGGAGAGTCCCAAGGATTCTCCTTGCGCTTTAAAGATTTCAAACTGAGTCATCTTTGCACTTGGGGGCGCACTAGTCAACCAACTAAAATTCCTCGCAACAAGAATTATGCCTCTATAGAATTAGCCTACCTAAATATGGGCACTGACATATTCGTACTTGGTTTCTCGATCTAAATAACCACTGACTAAAATCACAAAAAAACACAAACAAATTATTATAACCGTTCCTTGAGCTACTCCAGCTTCTTAAGTTTAAAAAAAAAGGGGATAGCAATCGTTAAAACAAAAGGGAACTACTATATTCTATTATTATAACGAATAACACTATGCTTTACTCGACTGAGACCAGTGTTTGCAAAGATATAGCGTTAAACCTTACACACCTGATACCAAATTTAAATAGTATATATATATATGTCGTAGAATGACTCCCGACGATATACCATATATCACTATTCGTTGAGGGAACTTCCTTAATTATCTCTAGAGTGCGTTTTTACTGTCTGGCGGCCGATATTATGTATCTTCAAAATGCTTAAGAAGTGGAACTGAGCTCAAGGATAATAATATTGCTATCATTAATAAAATAGAGTTTTATTAATAATAACTATAAACAAAACACAAAAACGGAAAATATTGACAAACAGAATGGAAAGGGTCGTGGAGACTCGGGCTAATCCAAGGATTTAAGGGATCAAAAAAGGTAAAACAAATATGGAGTTAAAGAGATGGGATGGTTCGATAAACCATTTAAAGCACAGGATAGAATTGACAAATAAGGGATCAATACTCAAAAGGTGACGCTTGGCTTACGTAACTTCATTAGGGTGCAGTGGAAGGTACTTGAAGGAATATTCGGTCCGCTGGCGAGTTCCAGCCGAAGGGGGGGGGGGGGTAAAAGGATCCTGACGTGGCGTCTTGGAAAGGAGAACCGTTACTCGACGAACGGCTTGACGAACAATGGCTGTTCTAGGTTGTTCTCTTCTGAACAAAGGGGGGGATGAGAACCGTCTCTTGTCTACGGGCTCAAGAACAATGGCTGTTCTAATGTTGTTCTCCTTTGAACAACAGAGGGGGTGAGAACCGTTTCTTGGCGAAGGGCTCAAAACGAACAATGGCTGTTCTAATGTTGTTCTCCTTGAACAACAGGGGGGGGATGAGAACCGTTTCTTGGCGAAGGGCTCAAAACGAACAATGGCTGTTCTAATGCTGTTCTCCTTGAACAACAGGGGGGGGGGATGAGAACCGTTTCTTGGCGAAGGGCTCAAAACGAACAATGGCTGTTCTAATGCTGTTCTCCTTGAACAACAGGGGGGGGGGGATGCCTTGGGGACTTGGCGTCACTAAAAGCTCGAACCTTTGGCACTCAAGGAATATTGTCCTCCTTCTGGACAAGTGATGGTGAATCTCGAGGTCGAGGTCCCTTGGCGCACAAAGGGAGAGAGGGTCGTGGTGATGTTTCGCGACGAAAATCTGGATCTCCAATCTGATCTTAGTGGTAAAGTTTCCATATAAATAGCCAGGACATCTCCTTGGCGTGGGGGAGAATGGGGTGGAAGCTTCGAGGGAACGCACAGCCGAGCCGGGGAACAATGCCTTATCTGCCCATAAGCCTAACTCGATCTGGCGAGGTCGGCGTATGGGGGCGAACGGGGGGGGGGGGACGATAACCTCCTTGTTTAAACATTGGCGTCCGGTAGCTGTTGATAAGACTCCAAGCCTCGAATCGAAGATGCACGTGGGTAGCCTCATGGTTTTAAATAAAATGTGATAGAAGTTGAAATGAATGCAGCTCTGAACTCGTTCTATCACAGATAGGAATGTCATAATGTGAGAGTGCCAGTTTATTTTGTATAGATTGCGTGTTGCAAATAACAGAATACCAATACTGCATGTTGTACATATTCCATTTTACGATCAATGATGTGTGGCTGAGAAAGAGCATAATTAGGATTATCTTTTTCGGCTCTGTTCCTAATGTACTGACTAATAAGTTCGAAAACCAGAGCTTCCCTTGGAGTGTCTGGTTGTATGTGTTTTAGCAGCTCCAATTATTGTCATACATTCGGAAAGACATCGCGAAAATGTTTAATGTAAAAAGCTATAAAGGTAGTTCATTAATGAACGTTGAATAATTTTATTCACGACCTTTAAATGCCTTACGAAAGTATCGCAGTGTTCCCATGGATCTTAGTAAAGTTTCGGGAGAGCGATCATCTGACGCCTAAAACGGAAGCATAGGTAATAGAGGAAACGCAATGGACTGTCGTCTCTTTTAGGGTGAGGCAGGCGGAGGAAACGCAATGGACTGTCGTCCTTTTTAGGGTGAGGCAGGCGGAGGAAATGCAATAGACTGTCGTCTCTTTTAGGGTAAGGCAGGTGGAGGAAACGCAATGGACTGTCGTCTCTTTTAGGGTGAGGCAGGAGGAGGAAACGCAATGGACTGTCGTCTCTTTTAGGGTGAGGCAGGCGGAGGAAATGCAATGGACTGTCGTCTCTTTTAGGATGAGGCAGGTAGAGGAAACGCAATGGACTGTCGTCTCTTTTAGGGTGAGGCAAGCGGAGGAAACGCAATGGATTGTCGTCTCTTTTAGGGTGAGGCAGGCGGAGGAAATTCAATGGACTGTCGTCTCTTTTAGGGTAAGGCAGGCGGAGGAAACGCAATGGACTGTCGTCCCCTTTAGGGTGAGGCAGGCGGAGGAAATGCAATGGACTGTCGTCTCTTTTAGGGTGAGGCAGGTGGAGGAAACGCAATGGACTGTCGTCTCTTTTAGGGTGAGGCAGGCGGAGGAAACGCAATGCACTATCGTCTCTTTTAGGGTGAGGCAGGCGGAGGAAATGCAATGGACTGTCGTCTCTTTTAGGATGAGGCAGGTAGAGGAAACGCAATGGACTGTCGTCTCTTTTAGGGTGAGGCAAGCGGAGGAAACGCAATGGACTGTCGTCCCCTTTAGGGTGAGGCAGGTGGAGGGAACGCAATGGACTGCCGTCTCTCTTAGGGTGAGGCAGGTAGAGGAAACGCAATGGACTGTCGTCTCTTTTAGGGTGAGGCAGGCGGAGGAAACGCAATGGACTGTCGTCTCTTTTAGGGTGAGGCAGGCGGAGGAAATGCAATGGACTGTCGTCTCTTTTAGGGTGAGGCAGGTGGAGGAAACGCAATGGACTGTCGTCTCTTTTAGGGTGAGGCAGGCGGAGGAAACGCAATGGACTGTCGTCTCTTTTAGGGTGAGGCAGGCGGAGGAAATGCAATGGACTGTCGTCTCTTTTAGGATGAGGCAGGTAGAGGAAACGCAATGGACTGTCGTCTCTTTTAGGGTGAGGCAAGCGGAGGTAACGCAATGGCCTGTCGTCTCTTTTAGGGTGAGGCAGGCGGAGGAAATTCAATGGACTGTCGTCCCTTTTAGGGTGAGGCAGGCGGAGGAAATGCAATGGACTGTGGTCTCTTTTAGGGTGAGGCAGGTGGAGGAAATGCAATGGACTGTCGTCTCTTTTAGGGTGAGGCAGGCGGAGGAAACGCAATGGACTGTCGTCTCTTTTAGGGTGAGGCAGACGGAGGAAATGCAATGGACTGTCGTCTCTTTTAGGATGAGGCAGGTAGAGGAAACGCAATGGACTGTCGTCTCTTTTAGGGTGAGGCAAGCGGAGGAAACGCAATGGACTGTCGTCTCTTTTAGGGTGAGGCAGGCGGAGGAAATTCAATGGACTGTCGTCTCTTTTAGGGTAAGGCAGGCGGAGGAAACGCAATGGACTGTCGTCCCCTTTAGAGTGAGGCAGGCGGAGGAAATGCAATGGACTGTCGTCTCTTTTAGGGTGAGGCAGGTGGAGGAAACGCAATGGACTGTCGTCTCTTTTAGGGTGAGGCAGGCGGAGGAAACGCAATGGACTGTCGTCTCTTTTAGGGTGAGGAAGGTGGAGGAAACGCAATGGACTGTCGTCTCCTTTAGGGTGAGGCAGGCGGAGGAAACGCAATGGACTGTCGTCTTTTTTAGGGTGAGGCAGGCGGAGGAAATGCAATGGACTGTCGTCTCTTTTAGGGTGAGGCAGGCGGAGGAAACGCAATGGACTGTCGTCTCTTTTAGGGTGAGGCAGGTGGAGGAAACGCAATGGACTGTCGTCTCTTTTAGGGTGAGGCAGGTGGAGGAAACGCAATGGATTGTCGTCTCTTTTAGGGTGAGGCAGGCAGAGAAAACGCAATGGACTGTCGTCTTTATTAGGGTGAGGCAGGCGGAGGAAACGCAATGGATTGTCGTCTCTTTTAGGGTAAGGCAGGCGGAGGAAACGCAATGGATTGTCGTCTCTTTTAGGGTGAGGCAGGCGGAGGGAACGCAATGGACTGTCATCTCTTTTAGGGTGAGGCAGGCGGAGGGAACGCAATGGACTGTCGTCTCTTTTAGGGTGAGGCAGGCGGAGGAAACGCAATGGACTGTCGTCTCTTTTACGGTGAGGCAGGCGGAGGAAACGCAATGGACTGTCGTCCTTTTTAGGGTGAGGCAGGCGGAGGAAATGCAATAGACTGTCGTCTCTTTTAGGGTGAGGCAGGTAGGGGAAACGCAATGGACTGTCGTCTCTTTTAGGGTGAGGCAGGCGGAGGAAACGCAATGGACTGTCGTCTCTTTTAGGGTGAGGCAGGCGGAGGAAATGCAATGGACTGTCGTCTCTTTTAGGATGAGGCAGGTAGAGGAAACGCAATGGACTGTCGTCTCTTTTAGGGTGAGGCAAGCGGAGGAAACGCAATGGATTGTCGTCTCTTTTAGGGTGAGGCAGGCGGAGGAAATTCAATGGACTGTCGTCTCTTTTAGGGTAAGGCAGGCGGAGGAAACGCAATGGACTGTCGTCCCCTTTAGGGTGAGGCAGGCGGAGGAAATGCAATGGACTGTCGTCTCTTTTACGGTGAGGCAGGTGGAGGAAACGCAATGGACTGTCGTCTCTTTTAGGGTGAGGCAGGCGGAGGAAACGCAATGGACTATCGTCTCTTTTAGGGTGAGGCAGGCGGAGGAAATGCAATGGACTGTCGTCTCTTTTAGGATGAGGCAGGTAGAGGAAACGCAATGGACTGTCGTCTCTTTTAGGGTGAGGCAAGCGGAGGAAACGCAATGGACTGTCGTCCCCTTTAGGGTGAGGCAGGTGGAGGGAACGCAATGGACTGCCGTCTCTCTTAGGGTGAGGCAGGTGGAGGAAACGCAATGGACTGTCGTCTCTTTTAGGGTGAGGCAGGCGGAGGAAACGCAATGGACTGTCGTCTCTTTTAGGGTGAGGCAGGGGGAGGAAATGCAATGGACTGTCGTCTCTTTTAGGGTGAGGCAGGTGGAGGAAACGCAATGGACTGTCGTCTCTTTTAGGGTGAGGCAGGCGGAGGAAACGCAATGGACTGTCGTCTCTTTTAGGGTGAGGCAGGCGGAGGAAATGCAATGGACTGTCGTCTCTTTTAGGATGAGGCAGGTAGAGGAAACGCAATGGACTGTCGTCTCTTTTAGGGTGAGGCAAGCGGAGGTAACGCAATGGCCTGTCGTCTCTTTTAGGGTGAGGCAGGCGGAGGAAATTCAATGGACTGTCGTCCCCTTTAGGGTGAGGCAGGCGGAGGAAATGCAATGGACTGTCGTCTCTTTTAGGGTGAGGCAGGTGGAGGAAACGCAATGGACTGTCGTCTCTTTTAGGGTGAGGCAGGCGGAGGAAACGCAATGGACTGTCGTCTCTTTTAGGGTAAGGCAGACGGAGGAAATGCAATGGACTGTCGTCTCTTTTAGGATGAGGCAGGTAGAGGAAACGCAATGGACTGTCGTCTCTTTTAGGGTGAGGCAAGCGGAGGAAACGCAATGGACTGTCGTCTCTTTTAGGGTGAGGCAGGCGGAGGAAATTCAATGGACTGTCGTCTCTTTTAGGGTAAGGCAGGCGGAGGAAACGCAATGGACTGTCGTCCCCTTTAGGGTGAGGCAGGCGGAGGAAATGCAATGGACTGTCGTCTCTTTTAGGGTGAGGCAGGTGGAGGAAACGCAATGGACTGTCGTCTCTTTTAGGGTGAGGCAGGCGGAGGAAATGCAATGGACTGTCGTCTCTTTTAGGGTGAGGCAGGTGGAGGAAACGCAATGGACTGTCGTCTCCCTTAGGGTGAGGCAGGCGGAGGAAACGCAATGGACTGTCGTCTTTTTTAGGGTGAGGCAGGCGGAGGAAATGCAATAACCTGTCGTCTCTTTTAGGGTGAGGCAGGCGGAGGAAACGCAATGGACTGTCGTCTCTTTTAGGGTGAGGCAGGTGGAGGAAACGCAATGGACTGTCGTCTCTTTTAGGGTGAGGCAGGTGGAGGAAACGCAATGGATTGTTGTCTCTTTTAGGGTGAGGCAGGCAGAGAAAACGCAATGGACTGTCGTCTTTATTAGGGTGAGGCAGGCGGAGGAAACGCAATGGATTGTCGTCTCTTTTAGGGTAAGGCAGGCGGAGGAAACGCAATGGATTGTCGTCTCTTTTAGGGTGAGGCAGGCGGAGGGAACGCAATGGACTGTCATCTCTTTTAGGGTGAGGCAGGCGGAGGGAACGCAATGGACTGTCGTCTCTTTTAGGGTGAGGCAGGCGGAGGAAACGCAATGGACTGTCGTCTCTTTTACGGTGAGGCAGGTGGAGGAAACGCAATGGACTGTCGTCCCCTTTAGGGTGAGGCAGGCGGAGGAAATGCAATGGACTGTCGTCTCTTTTAGGGTGAGGCAGGTGGAGGAAACGCAATGGACTGCCGTCTCTTTTAGAGTGAGGCAGGCGGAGGAAACGCAATGGACTGTCGTCTATTTTAGGGTAAGGCAGGCAGAGGAAACGCAATGGACTGTCTTCTCTTTTAGGGTGAGGCAGGCGGAGGAAACGCAATGGATTGTCGTCTCTTTTAGGGTGAGGCAGGCGGAGGGAACGCAATGGACTGTCATCTCTTTTAGGGTGAGGCAGGCGGAGGAAACGCAATGGACTGTCGTCTCTTTTAGGGTGAGGCAGGCGGAGGAAACGCAATGGACTGTCGTCTCTTTTAGGGTGAGGCAGGCAGAGTGCTACTTTGACTATTGAATATTTTATAATATTGGAGTTAGATTCGGCCCATTCATCGGATTGTAAAGTTGAATTGTAAGAGGAATGTGAGTAATATCGGCATTTAAAATCTTGTAAGTTAAGCTATCAGGCTCTTTTAACAAAGATGATATGGCATCGATGAGTGGATATGGCAACACTTTAACATTGGCTTTATTATTTTTAGTCATTTGTTATTCTTTCCATTAAGAGGAGTAGTTCAACTTCATTAAATTAAGATAGAGGTGAACCAGTTTGAAACTTAGACAGAAATATTGCAAATGTCATTCTGACCATAGCCAATTCTGTGTGGTTGTACTATATATATATATATATATATATATATATATATATATATATATATATATATATATATATATATATATATATATATATATATATATATATATATATATATATATATATATATATATACACTATATATATATATAATATATATATATATATATATGTAAAGGGTATTTCAACAAGGACGCTCGAGCTTTGTCAGGTGATAGTGGCCATGTTGTTAAAGCGACATATGCCAACCTCACTGCGCATTGTTTAGTATTACTTGGCAAGTCTCGATAGAAGGTTATAATGTTAAACAGCGTGTTCAAATCATCAAATGTTATTATCAAAATCAGTGCTCCATTCAACAAACGTTCCGCCATTACGTGATTTCTATCTTCTTCAGTGACGAGGCTCATTTTTGGATGAATGGATTTGTGAACAAGCAAAATTGTCGGATTTGGGACGAAAACAATCCACATGAGATACACCAGCACCACTTGCATCCCAACAAAGTCAGTGTTTGGTGCTGATTTTCGTCTAACGGAATCATCCGTCCGTATTTCTTTGAGAACGAAGATGGGATTGCCATAACCGTCAACGGCGAGACCTACAGATCGATGACAAGCAACTGCTTGTGGCTTCAACTGGATTATATGCTTGATATGGATACTGACGACATGTGGTTCCAACAGGACGGCGCTACTTGCCACACTGCGCACGCCACGATAGACATTTCGCACCAGCGATTTCAGGGCAGGCTCATCTCGCGCGGCGGCGACATCAACTGGCCACCGAGATCATGCGATTTAACGCCATTAGACTACTTTCTTTGAGGCTACCTTAAATCGCAGGTCTATGCGAATAATCCGAAAACAGTTGATGTGCTCAAAGTCAACATAACGAACACCATCCAGCAAATTCGGCCACATTTATGCGACAAAGTCATCGAAAATTGGGCCTCCCGAATAACGTTCCACTAAGCGAAGCCGCGGCGGACATTTGAACAACGGCATATTCCACAATTAATGCCATAAAATGTACTTTCAAATTTAAAATAAATTGAGAGTATATATCACACACAACTTGTTTTATTTACCTTTAAAATTGCACGACCTTATTGAAAGACCCTTTATATATATATATATATATATATATATATATATATATATATATATATATATATATATATATATATATATATATATATATATATATATATATATATATATATATATATATATATATATATATATATATATATATATATATATATATATATATATATATATATATATATATATATATAAGAAGATATCACATTAGCGTGATATATATCATTCAGAAGATAATAGAAAAACACAATATTTGAATCAAGATATATTTTTAACCTCAGAACTAGCAAAGTTATAATTGCCATTTTCAAATAAGTAATGAAAAATGCCAAGCAAGGAACCCACTATATATAGGGCGAACAAAATACTAAACAAAATGAAAACGCAGGAAACAATCTGGAAAAAACACAAGGATTTGGAGCGAACCCAAGAGAAGTTAGTAATCTCCGAGAGCAATTGCTTCCGATGGTTTATAAACACGATTGTCGACTTTATTCGATATATATATTTGTTGAATTTGTATTGTCATTCGAAAAAGCTAATCAAATTATTAGATGGATAAAACTCAATATTCGCAAAACTTAAATACCTCTTAAGTGACAATACTACCTATGAAATTTTAAATTCTAATCCTCTGAACAAGACGAAATCCTTTAATGAGGGTGAAAGGATGGGGAGATGGGGGGAGAGAGGGGGGCAATTATTGCAGTTTCAGTTGAAAATGCGGCCTGTTTTATTATTTTGTTCCTTCTTGCGCCAGCTAAGGAAATAGTTATTCAATTCAAAGCTTTTGCATACATGAAATATAAACATTAAACATTATTACGAGTACTACCCGCAAGTAATTTTCTCGTATATAAATATTTGTGGTGTTACCAATATTTTGGCTATTTTTAATGTAATTTTTCTTTTTTCAAACTCGATGCAAAACGGTTTTAGAACAAAGGTTTTCTTACCAATTGTACCTTTTCCGCACTACCCATCAAAGAGATTAGAAAAAAAGTGGAAAATCGTCTCACCCTACAACCGCAACAGATAACGATCACGAAGATTACCCAGAATTCGGAAATATATCAAGAATGTGAGGACCGTCTGGGTGACATCACAGTCGTCGCAATTATGTGCGGGCGAGCACTCCATTAAAAGGTGGTTCGTCCAGTGTGTCTGTCCGATTCGGAGACGACAGAAAGTGACCTGAAACCGCTTCAGCATTGCGGGCAATGAAACGCAATTTTAGGCTTCCCTCGGCCGCCCACCTTCTTTCCTCCTAGGCATGCCGGAGGGCCAACCTGATTCTTGCCATGTAACCAGTCTAAGGAAGAGCGAAACTATGTTCTGGTCGCCCAGCGCACGCACTTTCCGGAGGAGGCGGCGGTTTAGTACCTTATCGAAGGCTTTTTGAAAGTCTAAGTAGATAACATCCACCGCCTTATCCCGGTCGTGCTCACTCAAGACGAAGTGGAAAAATTCCACAAGATTCGTTAGGCATGACCGTTGCCTGTGGAACCCATGCTGGGAACTCCTCAATCGCAAGTTGGACTGTAAATATGATGTAATTTTGTCCACCGTGATGCTTTCTATGAGTTTACTGACTATTGAGGTTAAGCTTATAAGTCGGTAGTTCGACGGCTGGCTAGGAACTCCTTCCTTGAAGATAGGAGTCACCCCCGCTTCACGCCACTCTCAAGGAAAGCATTCGGTCCCGGATTAACATGATAAAGATTGTGCTCAGATGTTGTGACACTTTATCGCGCACTTAGGTAGAAATCCGTCCAGGCCAAGGGACTTATTCGTCTTTAGATCAGTGATCTTTTTTTTTATTTCACCTTGGATGAGGTCCATTTCCTCCAGTTTTTTCCCCGAGTAAGAATCCGTGGGCTGGCGGATGGGTCCACATTCTTCAGTAAACATTGAAGAGAAGTAGTCCTTCAGGAGGTTAGCATTTTCTGCATCTGAGTGCTTTAATGCCCCCTCCTCATTCACTAAATGGCCAATCGTGCGATGGATTGGTTTAGTAACCGGGAATCGTGAATTCACCTTCAAAATCTCAGTTTGAGGTTTTTACCCACGACTCCGTTATGGCTAACATTTTAGGTTCTTCCGTCGCTACGAGGCCACAAAGTTCAAGAAACTTGTTCCTGATCGACCTCACATTAAACAAAAGAACCATCAGGGAGTCCCCGAATGTAGGACTCCCTACGCTCTTCCGTTTCCTGGCTTATTTGTTGGCGAGGGGGCACCCCTCTTTGCGACCTCTGAGAAGGAGCGACACGAGCGTACTGGCCTACGTCCACCCGCACTCTGGACCGGACACTCCTTTGGGTCCGCTCCACGACATCCTGAATCATGTTCGACAGAAAGGCCTTTTCTTTAAAGAAAAGATGCACTCCATCCCTTTGGTAGAGATCGTTTCTACCATAAAATGTGCGGTAAGGGTCCACAAAAAAGATCCCCTCCACCGTACACAAATCTGCCAAACATCGGTTCGAGGAGATGTTCCTCGAGTGAGGTATCCGGGTTGAGCATCCCGACCACAACATGTCTGCGGGTTTTTAACCCACAGTCGCGCACGGCTCCCATGACCGTGTGTATAATCTTTCCTTCAGGACCTACCTTACCTCTTTTGAGGTAGAGGTCGTTGCCACTTACCATCAGGGCAACGACTGAGTTCTCAGAAATCTGAGATTTCTCCGCCTCTATCTGAATTCGGTGGTTTCCCCTTCATGGCAGGCAACTTACCTTCACACTGGTGCGAAGGCGGGCCGCTAACACTGGTTGTAGACTCCGTGCTTGAGAGTCGCCAATAAGGTTGACTCTCGCATATTCGGCTGCAGAGGAAAGAGTTTTCCCTTTCGGAACCGACTTGTCCGTTTCCTAGTTAATCTTCATATTTTTCTTCTTCTTCTTCTTTATTTTTTCCTATCGTTCTCTGGTTTCACTTGTTTCTGCTTTTTGTTTTTCTGTTTCTACTTCCTCTTCTTTTTTATTTCCTTTCTTCCTCTTTCTCTTCTCCTTTTTGGCCCGTTTAGTCAGTTCCGCAGCAGCTGACACCAGCTCTGGGACGTTTGAAGGCTGGCGTGGCACTGCCGATGCAGTGCTCGCTCCTCAGGCGAGGGTCTCGTCAGCGGATCCACCCACGTCGGTGGAAGATACATCATGAACCGACTGGACCTCTAGTTTTGAGGACAACTCGACGATCCTGCCCTCGAGATGGCGAAGCTGACGCGCGTGTTTAGACTCTAGGTTCTGCCGCTTCCTCTCCAGTTCTTTAGATTTTTCCTCAGATAATCTATATAGATCCTTGAGCTTTTGCACTTCTCCTTTAAGGACACAGCCAGTGCAGATAGTTGCTGGGTGGCATTTGGAGTAACACCCCTCCAGGATGTCTACGCACCACTTGTCTTTTTTGCACACTGAACATGTGTATTTAAGAGCAGCTGGTCCTTTCTTTCCACTCATGCTGAACACTTTATATCTCTGAATACTTTGTGACCACTCAGAAGGGGGGTAGGTGAGTTCAACCTGCGTGAGTCGCTCCTTCCTATCCATCGGAGACGTTTCGGATCTTTCAGAAGGCACGCTCCTTTTACTGCTGTTCGTCTGACTGAGTCGTTCAAGCCTGACGTGCCGTGGCTCCCAACCAGGCAGCACTGACGGCCTCCGAAGGGGGGTATCGATTTCGCACCAGGTGTACAGCGGAACATGCCCCGTACTAAACTCCTACTAATTCCCTTCAGGGCGGCCAGGATCTCGGCATAGCGTTCGATAGATATCCTGCCACACCAAGAAACTCGACCTAAGGCTTTGTGTTGGCCTGGCAACCAACCTGGAAACAAGGCGCGTCACCTCGGACAGTTGCTACCAGAGGCAGCCCTCAACGCTCACTGGGAATGGTCAGTAATTACGCGCCAGGGAAGAGGTTAACGGGGCACTTACCCTATTCCCATTCATTC
Source organism: Ceratothoa steindachneri (assembly GCA_963969495.1). Classification (NCBI taxonomy): domain Eukaryota; kingdom Metazoa; phylum Arthropoda; class Malacostraca; order Isopoda; family Cymothoidae; genus Ceratothoa; species Ceratothoa steindachneri. The sequence goes on along the minus strand of OZ018325.1, from coordinate 176,834,544 downwards.
CGCCCCAGCGCCTAGGACCCCTCTAGTCCTAGTCTCTCGCAACCAGTGAGCACCGATTGGCGTTATTTTTAGAGGTACCAAAGCCTCTCTTCTGACGCATGAGGTAGCTGTCAGGTCTTTGAATTTAGATCGATGAAGGATAAAGCTGAAAGGATAGTAGTAGGGTTGTTTTTTGTGCTTTTTTTAGTTATTCGAAGGGATAGAGAAAACAGTAACAGAATACAGGATAGAAGAGTATAAGATGGACGCACTTTGTCTGGAACCTCATTCCCGACCAATTCGACAAGGGACGCCCTACCAGGGTACTATAAAGGTAACCCCCGACGACACAGCTCCAAAAGTCTATGGTACACACAAGCTCTCTCTCCACGACAAGGTTGCGTATATATATATATATATATATATATATATATATATATATATATATATATATATATATATATATAGAGAGAGAGAGAGAGAGAGAGAGAGAGAGAGAGAGAGTAGATGAGAGAGGGATAGAGACAAAGACAGAAAGGGTGGAGTAGACCTAACGAGGAACCTTACCAATGACGCTATGAAATCTTGAATTTGGGCACATATATTGAATACTGAAATAGTATTCCTTGTTGTAACAATGAACTATTATCGAAAAAAGCAAAATACTTGTAAATAATGTTAATCCGCAATTTAATATGTAAAAATATTCGCACATGAGAAAACATATGTGAGCTGAAAGGTCTGAAAAACAAATAACAAAGTCAGCTGGGCAAACTAGGGCGATATCTGATCTGACCAGCCAGACTTTACGTGAACCTGTGAAACGGCGGAATCAATCTTGCTATGAATGCCGCCCTGGTAAAGCCCAAAGGCGGATAAATGCAAATGCAGCCCTAAGGCTGCGATCACACCAAGCAAGTCGAATCGAATCAATTCATGGAGAATCATTCACCTCCAGTCCTTTTTAATCAGCACCGTTCATACTGACTGAGTCAAATTGTCAGAATCAACGGGCACTAGGCAGTAGTGCCAGGCTACCTTTGAGGAGTATGAACGTAGACTCTCTCGCTAGAATATTGGGGTTGCTGTGGCTGTGGCTGCGTAGGCGTCAAAGATTATGGGTGCATGAAATTAATGCTAGAAGACCTGAATTTGGGACCCTTGGACCTTTATTTCCAGATTTGGTAAACAATCCAGAGAATTATTCTGATTTCTTCAGGATGACCACATGGTAATTTAAAATGCTAGTGGAGTTGATTGCACCCTCTATAAGAAAGCAGAATACAAATTACCAACGTTCAGGTGGGCCTGAAGAAATGCTAGCCATTTTTCTAAAGTACGAAGTGGATTATTGAAAAAAAAGGCAAGTAGAGGGGTCTATCATTTCAGGCAGGTTTAAATAAAACAAAAATACAGACATCCTTGAACTAAATTGATCAGGACGTCCGGCATCCTCGTGCTCATTCCTTGGTAGACTCACCATGACTGATGAAAAAATAGGACCACGCGAATCACAGACTTAGATTCGTCATGATTTTTAAGGAATCGATTCGATTCGATTGGCTTAAACGGTTCAATAGGAATTAACGTGACGAATCAACACGAATCATGAATTGGGATGATTTTCCATGAATCGATTCGATTCGCTTGGTGTGAACGCAGCCTAATACACACGTATTCACACTGAACACGTACACACCCTTTGACTCCACCCAGCAGTCGTAACAAAGAACAAACGAACACATTTTGACGCGATAAGCTCCGCCCCGCATTCAGATTATGAGTAGAGAACTCACCTCCCCTTAAGGGCGGTAGTATAAATAGGCGGACAAAAACACTCCTGTCATGATGTATAATTCTTGATTCTCATTTCTGACTCGTATATTAGTATCAGCCAGTCAGGATAGCATCCAGCCGAAATATTAAATAGGCCTTGTCACCGGTTATGGGGTGCTCCTCTCCTATGGAGGGAGACACCATTACTGGTGACCCCTCGAAGGGATGAAGTAGAAGAAGAAGACTGGCCAATTCTCCATAAAAAAATAATAAAGAGCCCGCCGCCTCAATCCTCGGTCCGGTCGCCCCTTCACCCCCTATAATAGAATTAGAGAGAGAGAATGAAGGAGAAAAAGAATGGAAGAATAAATTACCTATCTACTACAACCCAAAAAAATTTGTGAAAAAAAATTAAAGTTTTGATTATTAACGTATAATATTAGTCTTTCATGAATTTTTGTAAATTTTCCAGTACCAGAAGATGGGTAAAACATTTATCCGAAACGTTGTACAATCAAGTAAACTAAATGAACTTCCCATTTTTCGTCATATCCTTCATCGTGCAAACTAACGGGTTACGTGCTCCAGGCCGACCCAAAAACACCAAACTGCGCCCCGTAACCCACATCCAAAAGAATTCAGGATGTGGGTTGCGGGGCGCAGTTTGGTGTTTTTGGGTCGGCCTGGATCACATAACCCGTTCGTTGGCAAGGTCTGTGATTTTGTGTATTTTAGGTTTTTGCCAATTTTGCTTCAATTATTCGTTTAAAATTAATTTCAAAACAGTTTTATATAATCATTAGATTCATAAATCAAAGCGCCCCTAACCTAATAGATTTTAGCAATTATACACTCACTAACTAATTTAAATATTTTAAATTCCTTCCTTGGTCTCTTTATTGAAAATTTGAGGCCTATTTCTAAATATTCCCTTTAACTCTAACTTTGCAATTCAAAGCTAATACTAGCTAGTAAAGTTCTAGATGGGTAATTGTGAAGACTATGGGCAGATCGTAGGCCTAGTTTTTTTGGGCTATTTTGGGCTACTTTCCGGTGTTACTTTTTTAGAGATGAAATCGAAGAATTTTATGGCTATTTTCATTTTTATACTGGGGGGCTGTGCCCCCCAGACCCCCCCCAAAGGATTGAAACTCAGGGTCATCGCAGTGTTATCCCCGCGGCGAGCCGTACCCAACAACGAGCCGACGCTCAAAATAATCGTTAATACTTACGCCAGACGGGTGGGTAGAGTTTACCGGCAGCAAGCCAGAATTCGGTAAGATGTTCGTATCCTTTAGATGACAAATTTGAATAGGCTGCCCATCCGTAAGATACGACTGTCGTGCCCGGCAAAATCCACTTTTTTATCGCTGCGAGGAGGGTTTCTCGATTTCGATTTGCCACCGAAACAATGAAAATTCTCTTTGTTTCACATTCGAACCCTCCAAAAACCCACTGCCCTTCCACTACACGGCCCATGGGTTTCGAGAGACGCAACATATTTCTCGTTGTCGGTTAAAATAGCACCGAAACGTTGAATAGGTAACGAACAAGATTCACACGAAAATGAAATTTTGACAAATGAGCGGGAAACGGCGTGGGTGGTGGTTTACTGAAATTGACCATTTGTGTTTCTTGAACTACACATATATAGTAATAAAAACACTAATACTGAACGCATCCATTTGGAACAATAATCAAAATGAAGGTCGTAAAAAACCTGTTAAAAAAATCAAAGAAGAGAAATAAATACGGAACAGAAAAAATGAAAAAGTACTATTTTCGTCAGAATTAAGACGTGAGACTTCATTAACAACACCGAAATATGGTTTTATCGAGCATTAAACAATGGGAAATTAAGTAACAAGTAAATAAAAAGACTAAATAATGTCAGGCATAGGGTAGGTAGGATATATAGAAAAGAAATAAGGGGAAAAAACATCTAAAATATAAGAAAAACCAAGTTTTGATCAATATAAAAAGCACAAAAAGCCTTGAAACAAATACAGCTTTCTGATTGGTCATTTATGAAACTGAATCCAGATTTGTGATTGGCCAGTGCGATAGCAGAAAAACAATGAAAAGTAGCCCAAAAAATAAACTAGAGTCGCATCTGCCCACAGTCTTCACAATTACCAGAAGATGACTGTATTGTGGTCGAAACGTCGCCGGTAAATAAAAAGGATGATGCCAACTATTTTCCTCGCCTTGAGATTTCTGTTAAACATTATATATATATATATAAATATATATATATATATATATATATATATATATATATATATATATATATGAGGAATTAAACCACATTCTCCGAAGACAATTTAATTCAGAACAGTTTCGGTGTATCTCACACCCTTTTTCAACTGACACTGGATAGAAAATATTAGAAAAGTGCGTACATACATAACACGGGGTTAGGTCGTGAAAGATCGCTCTCTTTTTTCCCCCAATCCCCTACTTGTGGCTAATCAGGGGGGGAGGGTAGGCCTAAACATATTGAAGGGCTGACATTTCACTATTTTGTTTATTTGCTTTCGTATAACAAGATTAAAAGAAAATTGACCCTCAGATAGATTTAAATTAGGAACTGACGATATCAAGCTCGATTCTACGATTCTTCTCTTAACATAGTTAGCCGATTTAAATACCATTTTCCTCCCATTGAAATCGATTGAATGATTCAAGTCTCTAATATGGCAAAATATTCCACTGCTTTGGCTGCCCACTCTAATATCTCTTTTGTGTTCGTACAATCTCTTGTCTAGATTTCTCCCCGTTTCCCCTATATAAACTTTATGGCAATCGTTGCATGGTATTGCATATACTCCTATGTTATGATGTTCTTTGGGTTTCCTGGCAATCATCAATTGGTTTAAGAATTATTATATTTAAAGGCCAGATTAATACCCGCTTTTCCAAATATGTCCTTTAAACTATTTAATTTATTATTAAATGACAATGTTATACATTTGTTGAATGTCAGCCCTTCAATATGTTTAGCCCTACCCCCCTCCTTCCTGATTAGCCACAAGTAGGGGATTGGGGGAAAAAAGAGGGGATCTTTCACGACCTGACCCCGTGTTATGTATGTACGCACTTTTCTAATATTTTCAATCCAGTGTCAGTTGAAAAAGGGTGTTAGATACACCGAAACTGTTCTGAATTAAATTGTCTTCGGAGAATGTGGTTTAATTCCTTATCTTTTCTGGCGATATTGCATTAATTTTCATATATATATATATATATATATATATATATATATATATATATATATATATATACATATATATATATATATATATATATATATATATATATGCCTTTTGGGGGCTTTGGGTCGAAGTTGGTTTAAGTGTCGATCTAGCCGGTTCGTGAACGGGAAATAGTTAAGAATTCAGTTGGGATGGTTTACTTTTTAATTGCGGGGTCCTTTCAAACAAATAATTTAGACTGCTGCAAGTTGGCCAAAGATTAACAGGTAGCTGGTACTCGTTTAGGGTTGCAAGAAAAAGACGTCAACAAAAATATACTTTTACTAATAAAATAAAATAGAGTTGAAATATATACAGATACAGGGTTTAAAGGGAATGATCGTACATGCTAAATTAAATTTCGGCACGGAACACAGGAGGGTTAAATATGGGATTAGTGGTCGGGTTCAGGTCCATGATTATAAAGATGATTTTAATCCGGGGCTCACACACAAAGGAAGGGACAATTTGGGTAGACCAGATTAAAGAATAATATGTAGGCGTCAACGATTGCAACTGCTTACGTGTTCGTTGAAGGGAAGGGGCAGTCGGAATACAATAACTGCGAGGGGGAAGCTGGGTTACTCGTATCTCACAGGGCGGATGAGAGAACACACGTAGTTTGGCCTTCGGAGGTGGAATTCCTCGTCAGATACTCGCCGATTGACTATGGCAGAGTTCACAGATGTCGATTTAGCTTTCGTCATCGAATCGAAATTGCCGGTGTCTCCGATCGCGCGGGTGAGCGTATCCTTTGCTCGTACGCAATGTTAGGCGGGATGGTGCAGAAGTGCTGCATGCTAAACCGAGTCGGGGTTTTATATAGACGCTCCGCTGGTGGCTGGGATTGCCTGGCGGGAGTGTCCACGACTCGCGCGATCTTGGGAGAAGGGAGCGACTCCTTCGGGAAAACCTAGATAAAGTTGGCGTAGAATGTTCGAAGAGCTTTGATCTATGCCGGAGGGCAAGAGGTTGGCTGAAGGTCATGCCAGACGAGGAAAATGTGTCCATAAGTAAATGCAGCTGGGAGGCAATAAAACGGGGTGAACCGCATCCTCACCGTAGATCAGCCTCGCTTTCAACGCTCCATGCGGTGATTTCGAGACCACGTGGGTACAGAAGGGCACGAAGTCACCCTTCGACCTTATTCTTCTACAATTTTATTTTATTGTTAGTTGGGCTTTTTATTCACTTAATATTTTATGGTGTTTTTTTTTAAATTGCTCTTATTTCTTTATTTGTTATTAACGACTTTATACTTTTTTTTCTTTACTGTGATGTTTAAATTTGATTTTTAGCTTTTTTTTTCTTTCTTAACATTCTGTTTTAGTATTCAGATATATGATTTATGATAAGGTAAATTTAAAAGAAAAGAAGTATATATGTTTATTTATAATAATATAGGAATTTAAATATAACCTAAATTTAAATTTAACTTAAATATAGCTCATATTTATTATATAACCTTCTATCTAATTGCTACATGAAAAAACTATAAATATATGAAATCTGAATGTACAATATTTGAATCTACTAAATAATAATTACGTGAACTTTAATTGCTTCTCACTTCTCAATTTGCAGATGGATAACAAAGACGTGGTTACACCAGATGACCCTTCAATTGGTGATGAGGAGGTGCGGGAGGATGTACAAATACCTCAATTATCAGCTGCACTGGCAAAGTTTTATTCTGTCAATGTCAAGTCTACTGACAAGAATCTCATAGCCGACTGTTTACAGTGAATAAAGTCGTATTCGGCAGCAACGAAGGCAACATCTAACCTAGTTGTCCACCTCAGAAGAGTTCATAAAGTTCAGTATCATGAATATGAGACCTTGAGAGCTGCAGTGGTTAAGAAGCGTGAGAGCTCTGTGTCACACGCACATAGCAAAATGACCTCGTTCTTCAAAGTCAAACCTACACAAGAGAAAAGATTTTACGCTAATCACATCAAGCAACGGTCTATAGTAAAGAAACTCTTAGCCTCCATCGCATGTGACCAAAGTAAGACTTTTAGAGCTCTTCTGCACGAAGCAGAACCATGCTTCGTGTTTCAAAGCAGAACCGCACTTAGAAACAGTTTACTTCTGCAGAGAGCGAAAGACATTGAGTCGCAATTGATAACAAAATTTGAACATCTCAATCGTATGTTCCTGACATTGGACATACAGCTGTGAACATCGCTACAGCATATGAGGATATAGTCACTAAATTCGGAATTGGTGGCAAGGTGAGGAAGGTGGCTGCAGTCAATGTCTCGTCTATGGTGAGAGCATTTGATGTCTGTCTACCAGGATTATATGGAAATGAAGTAAGGAATGAAAGTAGCCGTGAAAATGAAGACACAAATGAACTTAATACTTTGGAAGAACTTGATCTGAATGAGGTGCTTGCCTTTCTTCCACCGGATGATCCAGTTGCTTTGCACACACAAAACAACTCTGCATACGAGATGCCTTCAATGACCCCTGTGTCAGAAACAGTGCAATTGCAACAGTGATACACAAATGCTGTAGTATTGTAGCTGTAATATGTCGATCTACTGTGGCAGCACCGTTCTTGGAAAAGATTGGAGTTTCACTGCCAGCGCTACTAGATGGAACTCTCAAATGACAATATTTACTCAAGCAAACCGACGGAGTCAACTCAGCTATTCGTCCCCTAAGATTGAACCGAACTGTAAAAGAGTTGAAAGGAATGGAAATAGCAATGCTGAAAGATATGATACAAGTTTTGGAACCGTTCCAAGAGGCAATGACGCAAATTGAAGGAGAAAACATGGTTACACTTTCTTGCGTTACACGAGTTGTATTTGGCCTTGAGCACAGCCTCAAACTATTCACGGAAAGTAAAGCGATCTACCTCTTTAACTTGGCAAATGCACTACAGTCTTCTATCAAGAAGAGGTTCTTGAGAGAAATAATGTCATTGCCGCAGCTCACATGGACCCCAGGTTTTAGCTGACATGGATGCCATGTAAGGAAATGCAAAAGGAAGAGGTTTCGAGGATTGTGGACTTAATTCTTTCCGAGTCAACTTAATCGACCTTGAATAAGAAAGTAATTCAAGAGAGTGAACCTTTCGTCTCCATAAGCATGAATCAAGATGAGGCTAGCGTGAGTGCAAAACGACCTCTTCTTTTTGCCTACATGCCTCCAGCTGGGCAAATGATGACAAGTGCATCAACAAAGGACACTATAGTGGTGATGGCAGAACTTGAAACGTACCTAGAAGAAGGTTTTCTGTCTTTTGATCTCAACCCACTGAGGTACTGGCGTGCTGTGCAACGTCGGCACCATCTGAGAGGGTGTTTAGCAAGGCCGGCAATTTTTACACTTCTGAGCGAGCAAAACTCGGCCCGGAAACCGTCCTGGCATTAATGATGATAAAATGCAATTATGATATGTAAAATGTAAACTTGAGTTAAAAAGGGTATCTGTTTATGTTTTTTGTATAATTTTAAAAGTATTTTTATTTGTATTTTTGAAATCTGGAATAGGAGTATTTGTATTTTTTAAATCTGGAATAGGAGTATCTGTATCTTTTGAACCAGTACTTGTATTTGTAGATTCAGAAATAACAGTATTTGTGTTTGACATATAAAAATCAGTATTTGATCCAACCCTGATATACATGCAAAAACTAAGCAAAATAATTTGTGATACCTCAAAATTTAAAAAAATAACGAAAGACCCAACCGAACAACTGAAGAAAAAAGCCAGCAAACTAATATCTGAAAACAATAGTATCTCCAATCAAATTGAACTCTTTCCTATTAAAGGTGAATATAGCCCCGCATACATCTACAGAAACGTCAAATCACATAAGCAAAATAACCTCCTCCGACCAATCATTTCTCAAGTCCCAACGCCGACATACAAACTCGCCAAACGCTTGAATTCATCCCGTCAAAATACTCCATAAAGTCCACCAACGAATTTGTTGATATTCTCCATAGTTCCCCACCAGGAGCCACCCCAGCCTCCCTTGATGTCGAGAGCCCTTTCACTAATGTGCCAATAGAGGCAACAATTGAAATAATTATAAAAGTGCGTTTACGAAACCCCCGACCTGCCTCCACCACGAATGAAACCCAAAATATTAAAACAACTTTTAAGAATATTTAAAACGAAGCTCCATTTCGAAGCCCAGATGACAAACTCTACCGTAAAATTGACAGAGTAGCGATGGGATCACCACTAGGTCCTACGTTCGCGAACTTCTACGTGGGAAACCAAGAAGAAAGTCTCTTAACTAAAATGACGAACCCACCCAAAATTTAGACCAGATTCTTCGATGACATATACCTGACACTTAATGATGAACACCAATTACTACAACTCAAAAGGACCTTAGAATCCCATTCTGTTCTCAAATTTACATACGAATTAAGTGTAAGTGGCCGTATTCCATTCCTGGACGTAGACGTAAAACAAAACAGCGACGGAAAATATACCACCACCGTCTATCGAAAAGGGATAGACTTCGGTCGATGCCTTAACCCCAAAAGTAAGTGCACCGAGAACTATAAAAAATGGGTAATGAGCTCATACATAAGAAGAGCCATCAAGAACTGCTCAACGTGGACCGCACTTAATGAAGAATTTCGAAGATCAAAACAGATCTTGATCAATAATGGCTATTCAAACAAAGAATTCGACAAATTACAGAAGAAAATTCTCAACTCCAAGTTTGAGGTAAAGGAGGGAAGAGAAAAGGAACTAATACCACTCTGCTACAAGAACCAAATGACGGATGCTTACAAAACAGACGAAAGAATACTACAAGATATCATAAAAAGTAACACTATCAACGAAAATAACAAGTTATCCTTATGAATTTATTATAAAAACACAAAAGTAAGCAATTTATTAATGAAAAACAACCTCCGCGAAAAGCAATCGATTTTAAAAGCTACAAATGTAGTATACAAATTCTAATGCCCCCATGAGGACTGCAAACCTCATCCAAATAATCAATATATAGGTATGACCACTACTACCATCAGCCGACGCCTAACGATGCATTTGCAAGAAGGAAGAATAAAAACATACTACAAAGAAAAGCATAACGCACAAATTACAAGAGCAACTCTGGTCTAAAACACTACAATACTCAGAAGTAACCCTGACATTCACCACCTGAAGATTCTGGAGGCTTTTCTCATTAAAGAAATGGGACCCACTTTTAACACCCAAGGTACCAGTTCCGAGTGAGTACTTCACCTTTTCTGCTAAAGGAACATGGTACTTCGACTTTAACCTGTAAAAGCCCCAAAGAACGAAAATCAATTTCATTCTTCGCTGCTCACGACCACCAATGAGCTACCTCAACGATAAAGGAGGCAAAACAAAGTGAAAACACCAGATCAACGCAGCCTCAACAATAACGAAGATTTCCGTCTGAAGATGCCTTAACAAAGGCGAAAGCTCACGGCCAAAACTCAGATTAGTTGTAAAAATAAAATGGATCTTCCTCAACTGATCTTTAATCTCTAACTAGAAACAAAAAAAAAATGCATTCGTCAGTTGGAACGTTCCAAAATAAAATTGCTAAAATCAAAATACAACCTGGTCTTTAACAAAACATGTATAGACAAAAAGATGCTCCTAACATACACCGATGTATATATATAAATATATATATATATATATATATATATATATATATATATATATATATATATATATATATATATATATATATATATATATATATATATATTGATAAGGGTTTCTCCTATTGAGCTGTAATTTAGCTTGCAGGATGAAGGATATGAAGAAAATGGGGAAGTTAATTTAGTTTATTACTTGATTGTACAACGTTTCGGGTAAATGTTTCACCCATCTTCTGGTACTGGAAAAATTTACAAAAAATTCATGAAAGACTAATATTATACGTTAATAATTTAAACTTAAAAAAAAAATTCAAAAGATTTTGGAGTTGTAGTAGACAGGTCGGAATTTTAATATGGGCGGACGGTGGGGAATGCAGAGTTGTACAGGTTAAAGAAATGTTGTTTCAAAGTTAGATAATTCAATGGATAATGAAATTTAGCAATAATAAATGTAGATAACACTGGAAAACATTTTATGGAAAATACACTAAGCTTTTGCGAACACTGGCGCGGAAAGCGTGAAGGGGATAGGAAGAAAGAAAAATTAAGGGGGGGTTGGTTTATTTTAGAGAAGTAATAATGGGTGGGAAGAGGAGTAAGATTTTAAGGTTGGAGAATTTCTTTTTTTATAAACATTGATTCTTGAATACGTAAGAATAATGGGTCAGAGATGGTCTCTAGGATTTTTAAATCTTCGATGGAAACATTAGTTTTACCTTGGATAGAATGTAGCCGAACAGGGAAAAACTTTTTCTTTGATAGAACATTTCCGGTCCTGTGACTAATTCCTATATGAGAACAGAATCTCGCCTTCAGCGAGCGCACCGTACTACCTATGTAATTTCCCAATTGGATCCGGGGCAAGTAAATTTGTAAATGACGGAGCGCGTGGCTTCTGGCGGGATTCTGTATTTGCAATTAACATAGTGTCCAAAGAGATGATTATTTTTAAAAATGATCTTAAATTCGGTCTGATAAAATGAATTTCTTTAATATTGTTGTTATTTCTTTAGAAAATCTTTGGTTAAAGAAACCCATATCTTGGAAAACTATATAACAGGTGTCTTTGGATACAGTAGGAAGTTGTAATTTAGGATGGTAGAGGTTGTTTAAAATTTTTGACGTAATTTTCTCTGCCAGCAACACGAAAAGCCGTTTCCTTTGAAATAATTACACAAAATTCGACTTCGTTGTGGAAATTAACGTAGGTTGAGCAAAAGTTTTAGGCACGGAATATTAGTGTTTTTATAGCACTGATTTTGAACGAAAAGTCGCAGAAGCTGAAGAAGTTTAGTCCTTGACCAGTGAAGGTTGTTTTTCGGAAAACTTTAGTTTCGAATCCGGTGGGAGAATAAGAAATGTTAATATCAAGAAAGGATAAGGAACCATTAAGCTCTTTTATACAGGTAAAATGGATATTGGGATGTATACGGTTGGCGAGTTATAGAAATTTGTCGCATGAGTCTTCGGAGTTGAACAGGAGGTATGTATCGTCAATAAAGCGGCAGTAGAGAATAGGTCTGATATTTCCCAAATCTCGATTGAATAATTGGGTAATTGTGTAGAGTATGGCCGGATCCGAGTCCTAGCTTATTTTGGGCTATTTTTCCTAGCTACTTTTTCTGAGCTGAAATCTATGTCACCGAAGTTTCTGGCGATTTCTGATTCAGCTAGAATCGCATATGCCCATACTCGCAACATTTACCAATAATTGATCTTCGAACCAGGTCATAAAGATGTCGGCAAAGACAAGACCAAAGGGGCTGCCCATGACGACCCCATCTATTTGGCAATATGTATTGTTATTGAATGTGAAGTAATTGTCCTTGACTGCTAATTTAAGTGTATCTTTTAAAAGGGAGGGATTAAATCCATAGAATTTAGATATGTTTGGGGGAAATGCTCGTTGGATTATTATGCCAATAGTTTGGTCTAAGGGGATGTTTGTGAAGAGCAATGATACATCAAAGCTACTCATAAATGATGAGTAGGGTGAGGAGGAAAAATGCTCTGGTACGATAACTACTTCAAATTGCCCGCCGCCACTCACCATCAATACAACACCTATCCTCAGTGAACAACACGCGAGCAACAAGTTCCCGCCATCCCGACGTCTGTGTTTACCAGGTAAAAAAAATGATTTTAGGATGTCTATTGTTATTTTTCACGGTTCTCATATAGTGTCTTACGTCGATGAATATGGCGTGATAGTTTTGAGTTAAGTTTCAAAACGATATTTAGCCATATTGACAGGTTATCGAGTGAAATGAAGTGCGTCCTTTCGAAGTGGCCACCATGGCATTGTTGTAAAAAAAAAAATGGTGGTGCGGGAGAAAATCGACCGCCAACATGTGGGGGAACACCGATGCGTGAAATTTTGAAAATTCGATATACTTTGAAATACTTGGAAAAACATAACAAAAAGTTACTGATTATGTATATTAGCATGAAAATAAATGGTGGTGGTGAACTAGTGCATTTAAATAAAGTGAAAGTGTTTTTCTTTGGTGTAAAGTTGAAGGCGATTATTAGTGAATTATGATGCGTTATCAGTGTCATTATGCTATAAGCATATGAAATAACTATTATATAAGTGACTTAGGTTATTAGAATGACTCTAGGATTAATATTCAATTTGCCCCCAAAATTTTTACTACCGGATGTATTCGAGGCATGGCGGTTGGTGTACCCCCACATCACTACGATTTCTGAAAAAAAATATTTTAAATACTAATAAGGGTTTAAATACTGTAATATATAGCTAATTGCTAATATGAAATACACAAGACTAATAATTCCTAAACTAAAAACAGAAAATTTGGTTTTTGGGGGGTTCAACTTTACCTATTCATATGTCTAATGTCATTAAATCTTTCATATCTAGCCTACTGCCTTCTTGGAAGCCTGATCATCATGCCTCGCAAGTATATCAGGAAAAGTGACAAGCAGCTCGACCGCACCAACCTGGAGGCTTCATTCAAGCACTGAGTTGCAACCAATTGCAGCATCAAAGCGGCTGCTGAGGAATTCGGGGTCAAGTAAACAACTCTTGTGTAAGTTTAAAAATTCATTCATCCCATTTAGGCTATATCAAAGGTCTGGAATTCACTTTCTCAGTCTGTGTTTCCAGACTCGTTTAACATTTCCTCTTTTAAGAGGCAAGTCTGCCTGCATTTTCGGAACCATATTTATTTTTTTACTTTATTTTGTAGCCTAGATTTATATATTTTATTTTTTCATTTTGTTAGCAAGGTCCTTCTAAGTTCTAAATTCATTTCTTTTGTTACAGAATGCCTTCAATTGGTCCAAGAAGTTGTCTGACGCGGTCACTTATGTGCCTGTGCAGCCCCTTACTAATAGGGTTTTCACCCCACAACAGGATCTGCACATAGTGTAATAAATATACCATCCAAGCTGCCAAGATGTTCTATGTCCTGCCCATAAACGAGGTGCGAAGGATGGTATACCAGTATACCAAAGCTTGTGGGAGCCACACCATCCCTGATGACTGGAAGAAGGACAGAATGGCAACGCGAGACTGATACTACTCGTTCATGGATCGTCATCCAAACTTTGTGTTGAAGGCTCCGGAAGGCATGTCAATTGCCAGGATTGTGGCCTTCAACAAAGTTAATGTGCAAACCTTCTTTAAGGCATACATATTAGCTATGGAGAAGAACGAATTGACTCTGGACCGGATATACAATTTGGATGAGAGTTCTTTGTCCACATTTTTGAAGCCTCCTAAGGTTGTGTGTGCCAGGGGTAAGCCAGTAGCCACGCAGGTAACTCGGGAAAGAGGGGCCACCATGACGTTTGTGGGTATTATAAATGCTGCAGGGCAGTCCATCCTTCCAGTGTTTATAATTCCCAAATGCAGATGGAACCCAGCTTTCAGGAAGAACACGATCTTCAGTTACAAAGGCATATTGTATCCTAATAGCTGGATGAACGGTGAATGCTTCGTGCAGACACTTCAGCATCTTCATGAGAAGTCTGGCTCTTCTGTAGAGAACAAGATTCTTCTTATCATGGACAATGCTGAATGTCACATGAACATTCATATTGTGGAGTTTGCGATAAAGCATGGTATCGTGATTGTTACCTTGCCTCCACATACGACAAACAAACTTCAGCCATTGGATGTTAGCGCGTTTTGTCCATTCAAGACTTTTCTGCGTGACCTACTGAACAACCACTCTCCATGCACCCTAACGAGCACACAACAGTGCACCAGTTGCCAGAGTTTGCCTCTGAGGCTTGGGCTAAAGCCAGTATCCCCTCCAACATTCTCGGTGGTTTTAGGTCAACTGGTATCTGGCTTATCAATCGCAACATCTTCCCAGATGATGCGTTTGTAGGAGCACAAGTAACAGAACACCGGCACCACCTGTGAATTTTGCAGTATAAGTTACTCCAACTTCTTCTGATGAAAGGAAGGACTAGCCGAAGGCCATGACTCAGAAGTAGACCTTCCTGATCCGTCTCCCATGCATCCATATGATGATCTGTCCTCTGCTGATGTGATGGTGGAACCCTGCTCCTATGGGGACCCTGGCAACTTCAGTGACCCTGCCACCCCAGGCCCTAGCACTACTGACCCTGCCTCATCAGGCCCTAGCACTGCTAACCCTGCCATCCCGGGCCCTAGCACTGCTGAACCTGCCATCCCTAGCCCTAGCACTGCTGACCCTGCAACCCCAAGCCCTAGCAGCTCAAACCTTGCTTCCCCAGAGATCACCCCAGAGAGTGTCGGGCCGTTCCCCATGGCTGCTCCTCGTCCTTATGGAAAGGGACGTAAGAGAGTACGGGCCTGCATTCTGAGTGAGAATGAGGAGGCCATCACAGATCTGAGGATGAAGGCAGAAAAGAGGAAGAAAGTAAAGGAGAAAAAGAAGGCAGCGGCTGAAAAGAAGGCATTAGGAGAGAAGAAAAAGTGTGCAAGGCACAGGAAGTCTGTTCCTGTAGAGCAAGTTAGTGAGGAGGAAGATGTTGATGATGTTCTTATGCAGCTCAATGACTCCTCAGAGTACTTACATGAGGTGGAGGAGGGGGACAATTGGAAAGAATTGTCATACCCTTTTGCTAAGAAGGCACCAGAGGTGAGGGACTTTATATTTTTGCAGCCAAGATCTATCAATTATCATAATTCATTATCAGGACCAGCCTAATATAGCATATATATATATATTTTTGTTTTGTTTAATCTCAGTTTTCAATTGTTTTTTAGGTGAGGGACTTTGTTCTTGTTGAGCTGAAGCTGGAAAAGGGAAGGAACGTAGGCACATTGGTGTGCTATTTTGCCCAGGTCTTGGCCATCATGGAGGATGGGAAGTTTAATCTTTCTTTCCCCCGCATGAAGTCAGCTTTCTCCAAGGACACCTTTAGCTTCCCTACCATCTTGGACGAAGCGTCTGTCGAGCCAGGACAGTGTAAGGGTGTCCTGGTAACCACCAAGAGGGCGGCCGTCCTAGTTAAGGTGTATCCCACTCTGATTGCCTTCAACATGCACTTCTGAGCCTGTAGTAGCCTACATGCTAAGGTATTTATTTGTATATAGTTTTATGTCTTGAATTCCATCTATTTGTATGTAATTAGGCTATAAGTTGCTCAAATATACTTTACAGCGTGTCTTAACTTCCCTCTCTGGTTCAAATAGTTAATAATTCATAAAAATTCATAAATATTCAAAAAATGATTTTTGTCTGCCAGAGTTAATTTTGTTTTGTCAAATAAATGTTATTTTTTTATGTGTTATCTTTCATTTCATCACTTAATAATGATGAGGGGTGGCTAGGGTTATCATATATGTTGATTTCAGGCAAAAAACTCCAGTTTTCGGCTTTATGAGCTTCAAAAATAAGGGTAGGGGAACATCGACCGAGGTCCCCTAAAATTTTGAAATGCCAAAAATGACACTTATTTTCTGATTTGAGGATTTATGAGTATACCATAGGTGGGCCATGTTGTGAAGTTGGTTTGGGGCACAGTTTGCACTCGCTCAGGTAGAAAATGGAATTTTTATGCAGGTTTTTCTATTAATAGGTCGGTGTTCCCCTACCCTACCCTAATGATGTCGAAAATTGCGCAATTCTTTAACAAAGGAGAAGATATTTTGAATAGTGTAATGGTTGGAGGAGAAAGGAGTCAATAAAAAAGCCAAATATTTTGCAAGGTTGTAGGAAGAGAGATTATGAGAGGCTAGGATGGGACGTAGGGAGTTACTCTCCTTGTGGCATTTGGGAAGTCCGTAAAGGGTACCTAAAATCTTTTCCCAAATTTCATCTATTTTAAACTTTACCACAAAACCTTTTATTAAACCGAATTTCACCTACAGTATCTGCGGTAAGTGGAACGCACTTCCAGTGGAAGTTTTCAACAGTGAATCTGTAGACCAGTTGAAGTCAAGACTAGACAAAGTCTTGAAAAGTGGCCGTTTAGGGACGCAAAACAATTGAGCAGTCATGTGCCTGCTCGATTGATAGTCCAAAGGTACCCTCTTTGAATGGACCGTAAGGTCTCCTAGGGTACCTTATTTCCTTGTTGTTACTCCTTGTTGTAACACCTTCTAAATAATGAAATCAATTTCAAGTTTTCCTCAATTGATAGACTCTCACAGTGTATCCATAAATTGAATGAAGATTTCAAAGCTGCTGTTTCCTTCTGTGATTATATTTGTTTTAATACTCTTAAAACCCAAACCACGGAATAAGGGCAGAGGAGTGGTTCTTCTACGCATTTCTGACTGAGTTCATAGAGAAAATGAATTCCATCCTGACGGATAAGACAAAGTTCAAAAAGATCTCTGAATCCTCCAATGCATTGTCCATCAAATTAGTGGATAAGGTAACCGCCTTTTATTCAAATTAAAAAAATCTAAATATTCTGGATTCCTCCTGTTACAATCGCTTGCGTGTTTCAGGGTCTTTTTTAGGTATCCTTTACGGACTTGCCAAATGCGACAATGAGGGTAACCCCCTACGTCCTATCCTAGCCTCTTATAATCTCCCTTCCTACAGCCTTGAAAAGTATTTGGCTGGTAGAGAAAATTACGTCAAAAATTTTAAACAACCTCTACCATCCTAAATTACAACTTCCTACTGTATCCAAAGACACCCGTTATATAGTTTTCCAAGATATGGGTTTCTTTAACCAAAGATTTTCTAAAGAAATAACAACAATATTAAAGAAATTCATTTATCAGACCGAATTTAAGATTATTTTTAAAAATAATAATCTTTTTGGACATTATGTTAATTGTAAAGACAGAATCCCGCCAGAAGCCAAGCGCTCCGTCATTTACAAATTCACTTGCCCGGATGCAATTTGGGGACTTACATAGAAGTGCGGTGCGCTCGCTAAAGGCGAGATTCTGTTCTCATATGAGAATTAGCCAAAGGACCGGAAATGTTCTATTAAACAAAGAGTTTTCCCCTGTTCGGCTACATTCTATCCAATGTTAAATTAATGTATTCATTGAAGATTTAAAAATCCTAAAGACTATCTCTGACCCATTATTCTTACGTATTCAAGAATCAATGTTGATAAAAAAAGAAATTCTTCAACCTTAAAATCTGACTCCTCTTCCCCCCACTACTATTTCTCTAAAATAAACCAACCCCCTAAATTTTCTCTCTTCCTACCCCCCTCACGCTTTCCACGCCAGTGTTCGTAAAAGGTTAGTGTTTTTTCCCTAAAATGTTTTCCAGTGTTATCTACATTTATTATTGCTAAATTTCATTATCCATTGAATTATCCAACTTTGAAACAACATTTCAGTAACCTGTACAACTCTACATTCCCCACCCTCCGCTCATATTAAAATTCCGACCTGTCTACTACAACCCCAAAATCCTTTGATTTTTTTTTTAAGTTTAAATTATTAACGTATAATATTAGTCTTTCAGGAATCTTTTGTCAATTTTTCCAGTACCAGAAGATGGGTGAAACATTTACTCGAAACGTTGTACAATCAAGTAAACTAAATTAACTTCCCCATTTTCATCATATCCTTCATCCTGCAAACCTTCCAATATATATATATATATATATATATATATATATATATATATATATATATATATATATATATATATATATATATATGAAAATTAACCCACACGAAAATGAAAAGATGAATTTAAGCAATTTCGAACTATATTTGAAAGATCATTTTCAAGGAATAGCAGGAAAATGGAGAAGACAACCTTATATAGAGTACAAAGATATGAAGGGAACGCTCATCACATAGTACAAACTAATGGAAAACCTCCCACAAAAACAAGACAGAAAAATACCAAGAAAAAGAACAATAGGCAACTAAAAACAGACATATGCATGTAGGGGTGCGAAAATGCATGAGAGAATATTCCTTCCAACTCGATAATATAAAATGGCCGATAAAATTACCAACCAAAAACGGACTAAAGCCGATCGTGAGGCTAGAGTATTGGCATTTAAATCCAACGGTACCGCATTCAAAACTCAACAGTCCCAAAACTTTTATGAAGATCTCTCAAGAAAGAAAACGGAAGAAAACGGCTTGAAGGACTAACTCAACAAGAATGACCAAGAAATCATCAACTCAAGATAAATGGAAGAAAATGAAGATGCATAAAGAAATAAAAACGAAAATTAAGGACCAACCCAGCCAAGAACCATACGGAACTCAAAAGAATACGGAAGTCAAGAAAAAGTGAAGACAAATGTTTGAAAGGCGAACTTAAAGGAAATTCAGAAAAAGAAGGAAAATGGATTCGAGGAAGACAACTTGCATCATCAAAAAGCAAGAATAATATTGATAAATAAATACCAAAGGGATAGATAGGCTATGCCTCCCCCTCCATATGCATCCCTAAAACGATAGACACACAACAACGCCGTGTATATGAATGGATATGGTGGGTGACCCCCCCCCCCCAAAAAAAAAAAAAAAAAAAAAATAAAATAAATAAAATTAAACGATCATCATTAGAGCGAAAACATTTAAGAGACACATGGTGGGGGAGGCAATGCGAATGATATTACACTAATAAAGAGTGACAACAGGCTGCATTATGAAGTTATTTAATTTAGTACAATTTACGCTTTAAAACCTATATCTAATTATAGAAAACAGTACCGCCCTTCATGAAATACTATTTTATATCTTAAATCTTATGAAAACTTTGCTCAGGGCCTATTTTTTACCTATAAAGCTGTATTTTCCAGACAAAATAGGCTTGCTGGTTTGTATGCCTTCAATAACATACTAACGTAAGGCATTTCCTCGTTTTAATTGGATGAAAAATGAAAAAAATAAGTGTATTTAACTAAAAAATAAGGAAGAGTCATCAAAAACGGCGTGTTTACACAGATGTGAGTAATAAATCAGTCTCTTTTCGTGGTCATGTTGTGGTGAGGCCGAGAACGAAGTCAAGTTACTCTCATTCATAAATCTCGGATTACGAACAAAAAAGGCCTGACCTAAGCAATTTATGTATTTTAATTAGATTCTTACTAACTAACATAAGAGTTTGAAAATTTGGGGGGCACAAGTTATCATAATTATCCGGGCAAATAAGAGTCATACGTAAAAGGCAACAAAAGGCCCTCGGACGATTACGTAGCATTGAATCGAGGACTTATAAAGGCCTCGGCGACTGATGGGTTAAACTAAATTATGTTTTCAGAAGAAGATAAATTCTATACAGAATCTAAACAAGTTATTGGTGGACTTATTAGAACTAGAGCTGTGTCTAGAATAAAAATTACTTTGATGCTTAAACGATTAAATGAAGCTCATTTAAATAAGATTTTATCTATTTCATTATCTAAAACTCATCTTACAGGAATAGAAAAGCTGTTACACAATATAAAAGAAATAGATCGGACTTTCAGGGACATCTTGCAACCCATCTTGCCGTAGTTTCTCACCAAGTTCTCAACAAGCTCTGCATAGGAAGCCCAGAACCACTGCGATAAAGATGTCCCACGCTGCTCTTTCTGTCCTAGTGAGCTTCTCGGGAAACTCATGGACTGCATGATCTTTTTATTTGTGGACCGATGAAGACCCCAGCTTCCACTTTTGCTGCAGATAGCTTAGGAAAGAAATCTTTGAGATAGTTTAAACCTGCAGACTCCTTATCTAGAGCTCTGACGTATTGTTTCATAAGACCCAACTTTAAGTGCAGAGGAGGAAACATTATTTTTCGAGGATCCAACAAAGGCTCCCATTTGACGTTGTTTCTCCCCACACTAAACTCAGTTCGTTGTGGTCAATCCCGCTGATGGTAGTGTGCCACGGTGTCTCTGCTGTCCCACATCCAACGATAACGAGGAAACTCGGTAAAGCCGCCTTGGAGACCCATCAAGAAGGCCACTATTTTGAAGTCTCCGATAACCTTCCAGCCGTACTCTTCATATTTCAATGCATCTAGCACGATTTTGACACTGCTGTATTCCTCTTTATGTTGGACCGAGTGAACAAGGGGAAGAGATGGATACATGTTCCCGTTATAATGCAGCACTGCTTTGAGACTCCTGGACGAGCTGTCAATGGAGAGGCATCACTTGTTTCGGTTACAGGTAATTCCGATTGCCTCAAGCAGAACGGTCACATTGTGACAAAAGCAAAGCTCATTTTGACGTGTAAAAAAGCTTGAAAAACACTGGTGACGCTTTCACTGACCTGATATTTGCACACTGTCATATAAGGAGTCCCACTTCTTGATTCTCAAAGTTCAAAGCTCGGCATTGGACTTTGTGAGACCAAGGTCTTTGAGATCGTTTCAGGTAGTGTAGTATGGGTTTCCTTTCCTCAGTTGAACATCTGTAATCTAGATCAATGACTTAATCCTCTTCTGAACTGCTTTTCCTTTCTAAAAAATACTTGTCTCTTTTTGTAGGAGTGGGTGCGGGGAGCTCAGAACTGTGTGGCACTGACGCAATAGATGACTGAAGGTCTGGATACATGATAAAAGCGACTTTTGCCTATTTGACGTTTGGAAGGGTTCACCATGCAGAAGAAACTATTGCTTGAATGATCAATTGGTTCCCTCCAAATTCGTGGGATTGCGTAATTCATAGCTCTCTTTTCTCCTCTACCAAACAAAATGAAAACATAAGTATAAATATACAAATACTTTTCACTTAGTTTTATTAGAAATGTTAAAAAAAATCCAGTATCCAAATAAACAAAACATATTGTATTTATATATATATATATATATATATATATATATATATATATATATATATATATTTTACCTTCCAGAGTTTTTGTTTGCAGAGCACGCATTTGAAATGAGGGGCCCAAGGTTTGTCTTGATATCCGAATGGCATCCCGAAGTACGCCTTGTAAGCCTCACACATTTTAGATCTCTCTACAGAGCACTTTTTCGCTCTTCTCTTAATAAATTCGCCGCAGACATAGCAAAATGCGTCTGTCGGATGCTTACAACCTCTTGATGCCATGTGTGAAGAATTCTTCTATCAATGACGAATGACGATGCCTGCACTGTGACGGCTAGAGTTAAACTGATCTGTTGAGTAGACATTCTTTGTATTTATATAGTCACCTACGCTGCTAGGAATGTTCCAGAAATTCTTTAAACATCTACAGAATTCTCAAAAGTTCTAGAAAGCTCTACAGTTTATTTTTCACCAAATCAGTGCGGAATTTATGTGGAATGTAAGAGAACTGCTATTGCTGTTCAGGTCGCAAACCCACCCAAAATATAAAAGGAAATAATACTGTATTACTGTTTCTATAACTTTTTAAATACAGTATATCATGTTTATACCATAAGTGAAAAAAAACGTAACCCTGAAACTTTTTATATATTTTACTATTTGCATAAAAATAATGTTATTTACCATAAATGGCCTAATTTAAAAATTCATTGTTCTAGCCACAAAAGCAAAGTTTGGGAAAATTTTGTTATACAGTGTTACAACTTGTTTAGGGGATTAAAGAACCATTTGAATGGTCTTAGGTTGACATCAAGAGAGGTTAAAAACTAGTTGAATTCATAATTATCATTTTAAACTTAAGGAATTTTGCAAACGTGGCATTTATAAGCTTGTTGACAGATCGATTTCAGCAAGACCCTGGATTACAATAGGCTATCTTCCCCAATATCTCACCTGGGGAGTTCTAATTCTGAGGGTGATTTCCATAATAGAGTAATGAGTAACGAGATTTCATATCTGGCAGCGCGATTAAGATTGCTAGATCTTAATTTAAATCCTCTTAGGATCAGTAATAGCAAATACATTGACGTTAATCAAGATAATAGTGTAATAATTATAATAAACTCACCAAGTAACTCTTTTACAAAATAATTTAAACTTGATAGCTGTGAATCCGGCCTTACAGCAAATTCAGAACTTTTTTGAACAAGCAGCCAGGGAACTGGGAGCCTTAAATTATTAAGGATCAGGTAAATCACATGGTAAACTTGAAGATCGGCGGCAAGCCCGAAAAAGTGTATTTTTCTCAGCCGAAACGACACTAAGTTGCGTTTATGTTTCGTTCACCCTCGCATGAATATTAATGCGCGTTTGGTTAAATAAAAACGTTAAAAAAAACGTTAGAACATTATTTTATAAACATTTATGATTATATACTGGGGGGGGGGGGCTGTGCCCCTAGACCTTCCCCCAATTGATTGAAACTCAGGATCATCGTAGCCTCCCCCTCCGCGCAGTGCTATCTGCCCCACGAGAAAAAAGGTGAAACATATTGGAACAGGGACGAAATATTTTGCGTCCCATCGGTCGCGCCGGCGCGATCTTCAGGTTTACCAATCTCATGTGTTTAGTAGATATACCAGATTCCAGCACAAGTTCGGAGAGTGTAACCAGTTCTGTGACTATTGTCGATATTTGAAGTGGCCCACCAGACACCCTTGGAATAATGTTAGTAAGAACAATAATGGTGGTAATAAAAATAATGGTAATAACAATAACGGTAGTAATGGGAAGAGGTTCCCCTTTAATGAAGCCATTAAGATTTCATCAAAAAAAGATTACGGAGTATTTCGAGGTAGCAACACTAGGCAACTTACTTGGAAACGGGCAACCTTCTAGGATATCTGCGGTCAATTGCCCATCCCCCCCCTGGCTCAAAATAAAATCACTATGTTAAGACGGATCATACATATATGGCATTAGTTAGAAAACTGGTTAAGGCTAACATTTTAGAAACGACTAATAAATCACTCATGCAAGCTGCCTTTTTTTCTGTGTAGAGAAATCTCCACCTAAAATTAGCGCCCCTAACTCCGTGATTCAAACCACCCGAAATTTCACTACCAAATGTAAACAAAGTATTCGAGAATATTAACAAAGCATATTCTGTTATTAAAATATATATTAGAAATGGTGTGTAGCATATAAATTTACACCCAAAAGCAAGGCATCAATCAGTTCGGCATTTAATACAACGGCGCTAAATTTCAGTTCACAAGATTGCCTATGAGATTTTGTGAATCCTCTTTTATTATGCAAAATATTGTAACGCGTATTTGTAACAAGTGGACCAAAATACTTGTGTTAAAACTTTTAATCATTTATATGACGTTTTAGTAATGGGAAAATTAGTATCTGGCATGTGTCATTAAAACGACGTTTACATTGTGTACAGAGGTGTGTCGAGATGGAAGTGAAAAGAATCAAGGTCTCTGCTCTCCTGCACGCGGGCTACAACAAGTCCGACATCGCGAAGCGGCTCAACGTCAGCCGGATGTCCGTTCACAGAGTAGCAGAAAGGCTCAAAGAACGGGGAAGACCTCAAAAATCGGCCTGGTTCAGGCAGACCTCAAGTCGTCAACCCTTTGGTTGTGAGTTGCCTTCGAAGTTGCTCCGAAGGTCAAAATGACTGCGGTCACGAAGCAGAACATCTCAGTTGCTACAGTATCCAGAGCAGTTAAGGAGGTGAGTAGCAAGAGCTTAAAGGGCATGGAAAGATCTCTGCTCACCGACCGTATCCGAGAACAACGTCGGGAGCGCTGTCTTTGCATTCTCAACGACTTGAAGAGTCATGTCAATCGAATTATCTTTTTTACTGATGAAAAAACCTTTACGGTTGATCCGGTCATCATTAAGCAGAACGACCGTGTGTTAATCTTCGGCCAGGAGGTCTCCGAAGTCCGCTACATGTCCTCGACAAAGCACCCGGCTTCCGTGATGATGTTCAGCGTCGTGGCTTCGAATGGCAAGAAGATGCCGCCGGTGTGGTTCGCGGCCGGTTACAGGCTCACCGCGGCCGATTACAGGGACATCTTGGCCACGAAAGTCTTGCTCTAGGTAAGAATGTTTACGAAGAAGATGAACCACGTCTTTCAGCAGGACGGTGCTCCGGCCTACAGTGCAAGAATGGTTAGGGTTGAACATAACCTTCTGGGCGAACGGCTTTTGACCGCCGCAGTCCCCTGACCTCAACCCTGTCGACTACAGCGGGGGGCCACATATCGATGGAAAGTTTTGCAAGGGCTGCCACAGCAACGTCGTTAGCTGAAGTCCTCTGTCAACCGAGTGTGGTCCAGCATAAGCGAGGACTTCGTCCGCAATGTGTGCGCGGCTTTCATGTCTCGCCTGGAGCAAGTGCTGACCGCCGAGGGTGGCCACATTGATTTTTATTACAATTTAAACACAGATTTATATGTTAAAACCATAAAAACGTGTTAACTGCATCAACACTATCATTGTGCATATTATTGAGAGCGTCGTGACGAGTGTAACAGGTCTTTTGCAATACCTGATATTTCAATTTCTAGATTTCCTTTTAGGCTTCTCAAAAATTATAGAAATCTGCAATTACTCTATCAAAAATCGCCGTATATTTGGGAATATAGACTAATATTCAGAAGAGGACATTACATTGACCTAGCATAGGATAATTTATTTCTAAAGGAGTTATATTATCAAGTTTTTTTATATAAATGCCAGACACTCAAAAGGTCAAATGGAAGAGACCTGGAGAAAATAGAATTAACTTCTTTTAATCACCCTTAATCCCTCCTGGTAGGAGCTGAAGTTGTCTCCGTGTACACTGCTCTAAATGGGTATATACGCAAAATTCATGCACATATGTAGACGAATGGGCACCACTAATACTACCCTAAATTAGTTAGCATGTAAAATACAGATAATTAACGTTCACACTAGGCGATCAGAGCCATAAAACTCAACTGATTCGAATTTTAGAAAGTTTTCGTAAAGATAAGGATGATTTTAACAATTTTGTGGGTGGGTTTTGGCAGATGCGGATGACCTTTGATAGGCCCTTGTGGCTTTTGTCCTCCGTGCAATCTCTCTGAGAGATCTTCATAGGGTGTGTGATTTTAATATTTCGGAATTTTGGTTCCTATCTATGTATCCCAACCAAGAGGCACCCTGCTGAAATACGCTGTGTTTATAACCTAGGTCATGTTATCCAATTAATGGGGTCTATAATCTTATTTCAATGTTACCATAAAGTCCATTTTCGCTGAGAAGACGGAATGAACCTTTTAAGGGGAGTTTAATTCAAATTTTTATTTTTTCTACTTTTATTTCTTGAATCTGTGTACAAAAAATTGAAAATACAGCACCTCTGCCCCAACATTCAGCGTTGATAATGCTTGTCATTTCTATTAGTTCCCATATCTCATTCACTATTTACATTTTCTCTGCAAGGTAAACATACCTGCATTGTATGATAACAATTCTCATTTCCCCGCTCATAAAAAAATCAGTGGTTATAAATCATGACTGGAACAAACCCTACTTACATGGAATATCTCTGTAGCCGAGCTCTAAGCTATGGAAATAGGAGAGGAACGGTCTGACTGGGATTCGAAATGTTTCGAAAAGACCCACTTCTGAGAACACCTTGTAACACAGCTGGAATGTAAGAGAGCTCAATTAGGTGACCGTAGTTTAAATTGCTCATTAAATGTTATTAATGAGGTACGAGTATGTATCAGACAGTAAGTTGGGGTTAAAAATAGTATAAAAACAATCGACTAAATCACGCTGCTAAAATTTTGGCCCGGAACTAAGACGAAGCATGTTAGAAGGATCTACTCGATTAGAGAACCCTAACCACCTAGAACTGACAAATTTGGTATTTCTGTGATCTGGTACTTTTGGTAGGAGATTGAATTTTTTTCAGAATATTACTAATTTAAGTTAGTTTAAATAAAATATCAACAAATATAAAACAATTATAATTTTTACAAAACATTTACAGTTCGAACGAACTTGCTTGCTTCGGGAAGTCCATCGAGGTCAATCATGACGGATGCCCTCATATTGAGGGCATCAAACCTGCACTAATTTAAATGGGTAGGAATGTTCGCAGTCTTCTGACCCGTACTTTGACTGAGGGAAGAAGGACTTTAGTGGCAGGAGAGGCTCGAGACGACCAGGCTTCATCCTCGGGAGTGCTTGCCTAGAGGCACTCCCGATCCTGGTTTGTGATTGAGGTATCCTTCCTCTAGCCTTTGCCTAAAAAGGCAGAACCACCAAGGCAGTGGGAGGGGTGCAGTGGTTAGTACACGCTAGGGTGTGTCCATACACCACTGGGCCTGCATGCCGTACCTCTAGTCCCCACTGCTGCTCCAAGATCTCCTGCTGATGAGTGAACATCGGTAGTTGTTTTTCCAAACCAAATTCAGGTTCAACAATTCATTAAAGAATTGATATTGAATGATGAATCATTTTATGATGTTGAAAGTATGATTTAAATTTCACAAGAAAAATGTGACAATTAAATCGTTCCACATTTTACTTTCATGTTAAACCTGGAACTGTTGATAGATTATATTTTTTACTTCTTAACTTCAAATTTTATGCATCCGCAGCCGAGCGTGTATTGCGGAAGGTGGACTCGATCCACTACACCTGCCTTCGCCTGGCGACCGGTGAATTCCGCACGCCCCCCATTGAGAGCCTACTTGTCGATGCTGGGGAGATGTCACTTGCTCTACGCCGCACACAATGCATTATTCACCTGTATGAGCGAGCCCGGCGCCACCCTCAGGGGCCAACAGCTCTCACTGCATCCGCAACTGATCTTGACGGTGCATATGCCACCGAGAGACGCCAGTCATACGCTAAACCCTTTAGGTTTAGATCTAGGAAACTCCTTCGAGAGCTCGGTATAGCTCTTGGGCCGGCGGTGCCCCTGTACGCCACCCTGGAGGGTAGCACCTCTAACTATTTGTCGCTACGCCTCTGCTACCAAAGCTTCTACAGCGCGAGGAGTATTGCGTTCGGCCTTTTTGGAACACACTTCGTGACACGCTGGAACCGTGCCAGTGTATACGGATGTCTCCAAGTCCCAAGAGGGGGTCGGCTCCCACGCCGTATCCCCTCTGTTTGAAGTCAATGGGGCTCTACCAGGCGCTGCGTCTGTCTTCACGTCCGAGCTGTTAACAATACATCACTCGGTAGGGAAGATTACGCGACTGGCCCGGTTCGGAGAACGGATTGTGATTTATAGCGACTCACAAAGCGCCCTGAGTGCTCTCGGGGCATTGGAATCTCCGCACCCCCTGGTTCGTGATATCCGTGACGCTATGGTTTTGGCAAGGCGGGCGGATATCGAGATTATCTTCTGCTGGGTTCCAGGACATGTAGGATTGCAGGGAATTAGCGCGCCGATGAGGGCGCCAAAGAGTCTGCAAAACTTGGGCGACCGGACCAGCGTTTCGCTTTTCTTTACACCGACTACATGGCAGGAATACGGGCAGCTCTCCGGGCTGCCTGGCAAAGAAGATGGCAGACGGTCGAAGGGAACTTAAAGTTGCGTGCCATTGCACCGCGACTGTTCCCATGGACCTACCCCCCCCCCCCCTACCAAATGCCACGAAGGCTTCAGGTTGCTTTCTGTTCTCTACGAATAGGATACACTCGCGGAACGCACCACCATTTGATGGAGCGCTCGTCTGCGCCCTACTGTGAAGACTGCGTTGCCTCCCAGACTGTTTGGCACATTTTTGTTGAATGTCCCAGTCTGGGTGATCTTCGCGCATGTTACCTGTCCCGGTACCGGCACGAGCGGGGTCGCCACCACTTATCCCTTGTATTCGGAATGGGTTCGTGCATATTGACTTATGGACTCTAATGATTTTTTGGAAGAGGCCGGCCTTTTCCCGTTTATTTAACTATGTAGGTTTTTGTTGTTGTTGTTGTTTTCTCTGTAGGTCACACGTCCCTGCGCCAGGCGAGGAGGCGGACCTTCCCTCGACGCTGGAGCCTGCTCCCTGTTAGTTGCATTTTTTTCTTTTTTATTGTTGTTGTTTTTTATTAATATTCTAAAGTAGCCTTATACTAAGGCTGTCGTGGTGAGCACGGTGACTTATGCCCCAGTAGGCAGTAGTCAGATGGGCTCCTTAAAAAAAATGTTGTTTTAATTCTCTTTCGAATGATATAATTTTCACGGTCTTCCTAAGGTTAGTCCGGGAATTATTGAAATTTGTTAATGTCGTAAGGTCCTAAATCGGAATAAGTGAGAGCACGCGACTTTTTGGTCATCAGACCTTGTTTCTATCCATCCCCCTCCCTCTAGCTTTCGATTTTTCTATTTCTCGCTTTCTTTTTTATACCTCCCCTCTATCTTTATATTCCAAGTTTTCTCTTTTCTATCTCTAGTTATCTCTTTTCTTAATTGCTATCTCTCTTTATTTTTTATCCTTCGCGCCCTTTCTCTCATCTCATCCATCCCTCTCTCGTTTTTCTATCACTCTCTCTCTCTGTATGTTTCTATCTTTTGTTATTTATCTCCCTATCTACCTCACTCTCTTATTTTATCCCTTACTCTCTCTATTTATTCTTAGTTCTTTCTATCTCTCTCTTTCGATCCCTCTTTCAACCTCTGACTCTCTCACTATTACTAGATCCCCATGTTTGCATCCCTCGCTTTCTCTCTTTTTATTTCCATCTTTCTCACCTTCTCCATACCTCAATATATCTCTCTCTCTTTCTCTTTCTCTCTCTCTCTCTCTCTCTCTCTCTCTCTCTCTCTCCCACTTTTATCTCGCTTTGAAACTCTTTATTATTTACTCCTTTATTTTTAATTTTCTGACACCTTTTGAAACCTTCACTCTTCTCTTTTTATCCCTAACTCTCTATTTTTTCTCTCCCTCTCTATTGATATCTCTTTCTCTGTCGATATCTCTCCTTATTCGATCCCTCGCTTTCTCTTTTTCTATCCATCACTCTCGTTTTAGTCGCGGGACAGTCTACATCTTGCTATGTCGGTCGGTCGGTCTCCGTTTAGCTTTTTTGGGGGGAGGGGGGGTAATAACATTGTAACTATTCGGCCGATTCTAACGAAATTTAAACCCCTTATGTTGTTTTACTCTCTCTTTCGAATGTTTTAATTGCCAAAATCCTCCAAAGTTTCGTCCGGGAATTATTTGGCAATAAAATCACAACTATTTTCATGATTCTAACGAAATTTGAAACCCTTATGTTGTTTGAAGAATATAAGTGCCAAGGTCCTCGAAGGTTAGCCCGTGAATTATGTTGTGTAGGAATAACATTATAACTATTCAGCCAATTCTAACAAAATTTGAATCCCTTTTTTTGTTTTATATTTTCTTTCGAATAATATAATAGCCGAGGTCTTCCCAAGGTTAGCCCTTTAATTATTTTGTTTTGCCAATAACATAATTATTAGGCCGATTTTATGAAATTTGAAACCCTTATGATCTTTTCCATTCTCTTCCGGATGATATAATTGCCAAGGTCCTCTCAAGGTTCGCCCTGGAATTATTTGGCTATAACATTATAATTATTCGTTCGATTCTAACGAAGTTTGAAACCCTATTGCTGTTTTAAATTCTCTTTCTAGTGATTTGATCGCCATCTTCGTCCCAAGGTTTGCCCCGAAATTATTTTCTTTTAGCAATAACAAATATTCGCCTGGTTCTAAATAGTTTGAAACCATTAAGTTGTTTTACATTCTCCTTCAAATGATATAATTGCCAAAGTCCTCCCAATGTTCGCCCGGGAATAATTTGGCAATAACATCATAACTATTCGGTCGATTGTAACGAAATTTGAAACCCTTATGTTGTTTTACATTTTATTTTGAATGATATAATTGCCAAGTTCCTCCGAAGGTTATTCCGGGAATTATTGAAAGTTTTGAAGGTCTTACGGTCATAAATCAGAATAAGTGAGGGCACGCGACTTTTGGTCAGCAGACCTTCTTTATTCTATCCTGCACCCTCGCTCCCTTTTTTATTCTATCATTCACTATCTCTCTTTCGTTATATAGCTCGCTTTCTATTATTGTCTATCCTTCTTCCTCTCACATATTTTTATAATTCTTATCTCTTTTTAAATCCCTCGCAGTAGCTATTTTTTTATCATTTGCTATCTGTCTCTCTTTTTCTATCTTTCACTCTTTTCTTTTTCCATCTATAACTCTCTTTTTCTATTCCTCATTCTTCTTTTTATATCATATAATCTTACTTCTCTTTTGTATCTCTGGTTTTCTCTTGATATAAAAAATGCTCTTTCTCTTTTCTCTCTATTTTTCCTATCTTTCACTCTCTTTTTCTTATCTCTATCTTACCTTTACTATCTTTTGTCCTCTCTTACCTATCTTTCGCTACAGATCACTCTTTTTCTCTTACTTACGATCCCTCCCATTTTCTTTCCATTGCTATCCTTCTTTTGCTTCCATTCGCTTTTGATCGTTTATATCTCTAGCTTTGTTTTTTTCTATTTCTCACACACTTTCTCTTTATACTACTCTTCCTCTCTTTTATAACTCCCGCAATCTCTCTCTCTCTCTCTCTCTCTCTCTATCATTCTTTCTCTCTCTTTGTGCATCACTCGCTCTTTCTCGTTCTTTTCTTCATCTCTTTTTATATCATTCGCTCTCTCTCTCCTCTTATCCGTTGATGTATCCCCATTTTATCCCTCCCCCTTTATCACTCCCTTTCTTTGTGTCCCTAGCTCCCTTCTCTCTTTCTTTGCTTCTATCTCTCGCGACTATTTTTCTATCCCTCTCTCTTTTCCTATCCTTCAATCTCTCTTTTTATACACCTTGTTCTCTCTCTTTCTAGTCTTAGCGATGTTTTTTTCTTTCTAGCCTTACTTATCCATCTCGTTTTCTACCCTTTGTTGTCTCTCTCTTTATACCTTTCTAATTCATCTGTTGCTTTTACAATCCCTTGCTGCCTTATTTCCTTCCTTCGCTTTTTATAACCTTTGCTCTCATTTTTTTACATCCCTCGCCCTCTTTTTCTAGTTCCCATCTACCTTCCGATCCCTCATTCTCTCTCCATTTATATCAGTAGATCTCACTCTTTATCTATCCTTTGCCATCTTTCTCATTTTCTATCCCTCACACTATTTATATTTTTCAATACCTCACTCTCTCTCTATCTTTCCAGCTATCGCTATATGTCTCTCAAATCTATTCCTCACTCACCTTTTCTCTTTCTATCCCTCGCTCTCTCTTTCTTTCACTCGCTTTCTCACTTTCTTTTTTATCCAATGCTCCATCACTTTATCTATTCCGAGCTCTCTTTCTCTCTATTTTGCTATCCATCCCTCTCTCTCTCTCTTTCTATCTCACGCAACCTCCCTCTCTTTTACGATCATTTGGTCTCTCTCTATCTAGTCTCGTTCTCAATCTCTCTGGCGTTTCTAGCACTCGCTATTAATCTCGTTTTCTATATGTAAGGGAAAGGGACTCCAAGAAGAATACCTCCTTCATTTGTTTCCTGAATTCATTCCCTCCCTGTCTCCTAAGTATAACTCCACGTAGAGTAAGCTCTGAACCCAAAGAGAAAAATAAAAGAAGAAAGAACTTGAATAGCCTTCAGCACCTCATAGGTGTAATTAATTAGGTTGGGCGCTAAAAGTTTTCACCTCACCGACGAAACGCTAATCTCCGTAGTCGCGAAAATGCTAGCCGAAAGTTTCCCACCCACATCGTTGGAGACCATTAAGACCTCTGTCGGGCGACAAAAGCTAATCCCTCTAGGCGCCAGAAGCCTTCTCTCAGGAGTCTGTGCCTTCCAGCGATTGAGCACCAAAAAATAGCCGTCATATAAATACCCTGGGTTTTCAATTGAGTTTTAGATCTCGTCGCCTTCGGTTCAGATCATGAGTCTGTTTCCCCCAAGTCCCTGGTATTCGCTTATACCATCGAGGTTGGATCTCAAAAGGCAGATCCATCTCTTTTGTGAAGGCTTACTCTGCTCAGAGCAAGCTTCAAATAGTTTCGTCCCCGAAGGATTTGCCGGGATTCCTCTCGTCTCATCTGGAACCCTCCCTCAAGGATCTCCAGTTTCCCGTGTGAGATTTCACGCCGAGCCACGGCAGGGTGTCGATGTTTGGAGGTTGCACTTATCTGGAGCAGAAGTGCCATCGTCCGTCTTCATGGAGGATCGGGAACTCGTCTTCTGCCCCCCCCCCCTCCTTCATCCTCGTCACCATCAGGATATTCGGCCGAAAATCACGACCATTTTCCGTCTCCATTCACTCGTGCCAATTCGCTAAAGGATTCCCCTTCATAGAGGTGACCCCTTTAAGGTAAAACGACCCGTTAATCAACCCAGTTTCCGACTTTTAAATATTCCTTCTGTATAACTGATTTATAGTTTTCCCGTATGTATGTATATATATATATATATATATATATATATATATATATATATATATATATATATATATATATATATATATATATGGTGCGGTTAAGGTAATGGCATAATTAGACAACTGCTCTGCTTCAGGTCCAGCAGGTGATCCTATCCTCCTTGAGCTGGAAGACAACCGCACCAATTTGTCTTGGATATTTTTCCATATATATATATATATATATATATATATATATATATATATATATATATATATATATATATATATTAACTAATGACTTATTAAAATTATATTTTTGGTTGTCACTCTTTAAATATATCCTTGAACTGCAACATGGTAAACTCATTAAACGCTATCGGCCCCTGTAGTAAAATTGCACTTTTATACCTCGTAATCAACCGATTACTTTTACGAAGTGAACTTACTTGTACGTAGCAAAGGACGCGTACGTGCATTAGAGGATATATGTGTATATAACTAAATATATACATATTCTCGTGGCTTTTATCTTTTCCCCCCCAACCAATAGATACATATATGTATATATAGACGTATTGTCTGGATGAGGCGACCTATTCCTCGACACTATACTTCACGCTGTCTCTCTCTTTATATCCCTTGCTCTTTCTTTTTCTAATTTCTCTCACTTCCAGTCTCCTTTTCTATCTTTGCTCTCTCATTTTTTTCTCCCTCGCTCTTCTCTTTTTTATCCCTGCTTTCTCTTTTTTCTATCCCTCCCTATTTGTCTATATTTTTCTGTCCCTATCTATCTCTTTTTTTCTATCCCTCGCTATCGATCTCTTTTCTATCCCTTGCTCTCCCCCTCACTCTCTCTCTTTCTAACCCCCACGCTAGAAAGATGGTAACCGACCTTCATGTCGGCTACTTTTTCCCAAGCAGTGACCACAGACAGGTGGAATTTAAAGTAAACTTCAAAGCAAATGCTAATTACTACAAAGAGGATGACAATGCTCGCCTCATATCGGATTTCGCAAACGCCAATTGGGCACTAATGGTTAACCAATTACAAAATCAGTATTGATCACCTCAAACTACCAACGACAATCCCCGAGAATGTTGGAATGCTTTCTTGTCTATAATAACACAAACTGCCCAAGATACATCTCACAAAAAAGGAAACATAAAGCTACAACTGCAAAGCCAAGATGGTTCAACAGAGAAATTCAAAAGGCTTTTAGACAAAAGAAGGCGGCATACATTAGATTTCGGAGAACAAAATTAACTGTAGATGAAAATCACTTTAAAATTTAAGAAAATAAACGAAGAAGCTGATAAAATCCTCCAAAAGAAACAAGTAAAAACGAATCTTAAGTTATTCTTCAGAGATGTTAATATTAAAAAGATATCCTCCCCATCGATTAACCCGCTCCTCTCTCCAGATAACGACACTGTGAATGATAATGGGAAGATGGCCTAAAATCTCAATAAATTTTTTGCTTCTGTGTTTACTACTGAAGATGAGGCAAACCTTCCAGTTCTAGTGGATTTGTTAGACAACAATGAACAACCTCTGAACGACTTTTGTATTTCTACAAACGAAGTCAGAGAAGGCCTGAAAGCAATTAACGTAAATATTTCTGCTGGTCCAAACGGTATTCACTCTCGTAAAACTATCATTGTTCCCCTGACACATATATTCAATAAAAGTTTAAACACGAATGCTGTACTAAATGATTCTAAAATAACGAATGTTACATCAATATTCAAAAAGGGAGACCGCTTCCTTGCCGAAAACTACCGCCCTATTAGTTTAACCTCAGTAATTGGAAAAGTATTTGAAAAAATAATGAGAGACAAAGGGTGGATCACCTAGAAACGAAAATCCTTATAAAAGATTCCCAGCATGGATTTCGTCGAAAACGATCATGTTTGACAAACATGAGAGATATATTTACTATCCCTATATATCTCTCTTTTGTTATCTTCCGTTCACTTTTTTTCGATTTTTAAACCCTCTCTTTCATCACTGGATACATTGTCACTCAAGAGATTTTAGTGGTGAATTTCAATTACAAGGGTATAAAATGTTTCGTAAAGATAGACTAGGGACGGAGGTTGGAGGCGTGATTTTGTATGTACCGGATGATCTCTTTCCAACAGAATGAAATTTATCCTCTGAGTTCGAATTTATAGTAGTCAAGCTAAATCTCAAAAAAAGTTTGTATTTATATTTAGTATACAGAAGTCCGCATCAAACCGTAGAATCAGATCTTTAATTATTGGTGACTTCAACTGCGGACGAATAGACTGGTCCACTAAAACTTCTGACGCGGAAGGAGCAAGATTGATAAATTTTATAGATGATAACTTATTAACACAATGGGTGAAAGAAGCCACAAGAGGTCCTAATATTTTAGATTTAGTATTATCTAGCGACGATGAATTGATATCAAATTTTAACGTAGGAGATAAGTTTGGTAACAGTGATCACACTATAATATATTTTAACATAAACGTTCCATCCATAAGTAGAACAATAAGTACTATTAAATTTGATTTTAAGAAAAAAAATTTCGAAGGTCTAAGGGAAAGTTTTAAAACCTTTATTATAAAAGTTGAAGACATTAATAAAGTGTGGAATGATTTTAAAAACCATCTCCTAAATAAACAAGCACAATTCATATCGTCTAATGTTAATATCGTCTAATGTTAATACCGTCAAAAAATAATGAACCCAAATGGTTGTCTGCTTAGCTTAAAAAAGCCATTAGAGAAAGAGATAAAGCATATAAGATAATGAAATTTAGTATGAATATTGATAATAAAAAGCATTATGATGAACTGAGAAGAAAAGTAAAAAGTGAAACCAAAAAGACCAAACGAAATGAAGAAATAACAGTAGCTTTAAAATGTAAAAAAACCTGGAGTTTTTTTCTTTAGTAAATAGTATAAAACCGATAAAAAATAGCATTAGTCCAATAAAAGGCAAAAATTATATATTACAATAGAACGATTTCGATATAGCAAATACTTTAAATGAATACTTTGCATCTGTTTTTGTAAAAGAGAATACGAATAATATACCCACGCCAACTATTAATAATACTGGTATTAGACCACTGAAATTTATTAGATGTACTGCAAATACTACAAAAAATCTTATTGAGAAAATTAACAAATATAAATCTCCTGGACCAGATAAAATACTTCCACGAGTTTTGAAAGAGGTAAAAGACCAAGTGTCTGAACACTTAACACAGATTTTTAATACATCATTAGAGAGTGGAATTGTTCCTCAGGATTGGAAGCTAGCAAACGTGACACCGATATTTAAAAAAGGTCGTAAAGAACTAGCTAGTAATTATCGCACAATAAGTTTCACTTCAATAGTTGGAAAACTCCTTGAAACTTGTATTGCAGATAAATAGTTGAGCATCTAGAAAAAATAAATTATTAGAAGATTCACAGCACGGATTTAGAAGACATAGGTCTTGCCTTGCAAATTTATTAGACTTCTTTCACTTTGTAAATAAAGAATATGATAATACCAAATCAGCAGATATTTTGTATTTGGATTTTCCAAAAGCTTTCGATGAAGTACCCCATAAGAAATTGATGATTAAAGTAAGAGCCCTAGGAATAGAATGAGATGTAGCCAAATTGATCGAGAATTGGCTCACTGATCGCAAACAGAGAGTAGTTATTAACGGCCAACGGTCAGAATGGACAACTGTAAGTAGTGGAGTACCACAAGGTTCAGTTTTAGGTCCCTTGCTTTTCATTATATATGTCAATGATGTAGATGGTGAGCTGTTGTAAAAAATTTCTAAATTCGCAGATGATTGTAAGTTAGGAAAAGCAATAGTAACTGAGGATGATGTTATAAAATTTCAAAACGATATTGATAAAATTGCGCAGTGGTCTACAAAATGGGAACTGACCCTAAATCTGGAAAAATGTAAAGTAATGCATGTAGGCTATAAAAATCCTAAAGCAAATTACAAAACTTTTAATCAGATTTTAGCGTAACCACTAATAAAAAAAACTAGGAGTCGACATATCTAATGATCTAAAGTTTTCTCATCAGTGTATCGAAGTGGAAAAGAAAGCAATGAAGCTTCTCGGATATATCAAACGTCAATATAGTTTTAAAAATAAAGCTACAATATGTTTAATGCATTTGTAAGAGTGCAAACCAGAGCCACAAAATTGATACCGGAACTCCGAAATTATAAATATGAGAAAAGAATGGATATGCTAAACTTATTCACCTTAAAGAAAAGACGTTTAAGAGGTCAACTAATAGAGGTATTTAAAATAATGAAAGGAATCGATAATGTTAACTACTCTACTTGGTTTAAACTTTGCACAAATAATACACGAAATAACAGCTTAAAAATCGTTCCAAAGCGTTCCAGAACAAATATATGTGGAAACCTTTTTTCCTATAAAATTGTTAATTATTCGAATCAGTTGCCAGAAGAAGTAGTGGCCAGCAATTTAAGTGGAAACTTTTAAAAATAGATTGGACAAAATGATGTCAACCATTAAATACGAGTGACAAAACATTCTATGTTGCTAAAACTAAGATAAGAAGAGCATGCCGTAAGCATAGATAAGTTTAAGATAATATAAGAGACGGTTTTTAAGTCTATAAAACCCCTATATAATATGGAAATAATTTTCTCTCAGGTAATTATGTTAAGATTTAGGTATGTTATTATTATGTTAAGATTTATGTATGTACATATTAAGTTGTTCCTGCTATCCTGTAAAAAATTCCCGGATGTGTCTTTTCTTCCAACACTTCCAAGTATATATTTTCCTTTTATCGAACCCGTGTACGGGTGGGAGAGTGGGTGGGGAGAGACTTCTTCTTTACTATCCAATGTTTTATCAGTAAGATTGTACATAGTTAAGTTAAGATAATGCAATGAGTACTTACACTGAAATGGATCGAATGGTCTTTTGAAGTACTTAATTTCCTTGTAACTCTTTGTAACACACACACACACACTCTCTCTCTCTCTCTTTTATCTTTCTCTCTTTCTCTCTTTCTTTCTCTTTCTCTTTCTCTCTTTCTATTTCTCTCTTCATCTCACTCTTTATAGCTCTCTCTCTTTCTCTTTCTTTCACTCTTTCTCTCTCTCTCTTTCTCTCACTCTTTCTCTCTTTCTCCTTCTCTCTCTCTTTTTCTCACTCTCTCTTTTTTCTTTTCCTCGCTCTTTTTTATCTCACTCTTTTTTTCTTTATTTTTATTTCTCTTTTCCTTTTTTTTCTCTCTCTCTTTTTTCTCTTATACACACTATCTCCCCCTTTGCCACCCCTCAAAGCCTTCTTCCCCCACACTCTCTTTCTCTATCTCTTTACACCCCACACTTCCTCCCCCCCTATCTCTCTCTTAGAGTATTTGTATCTCTCCCTCTCTCTTTTTTTCGTGCTCTTTCCCTATCTCTCCCTCCCTCATTCGTTTTCTCTCCCCCTTTAGTGCTCTCTCTCTTACTAGAGGCAATACAATGATTAGCAAGGAAAAAAGTCCCCAACTTTAGAAAAGCGATATTTATTCAACCCCGAACAATAGTTAAGTTTGCGTCACATTAACAATATTAACGCGAAATCGATATTTTTTACTAGTTCGTACTCGAATGTGGTGAAAGAATTCCTACCTTTAAAAATGTGACGTTTTTCACAGAAAAATAACCATAAGTGGTGGAGTAGATGAGATGGCTGACTGTTTATGCGATCTGAGGAACGTCTATATAGATTAAAAATCTCTAACGACGATAAGGTACCTGCCATGTCCTTAAAGAACTCAATCTATTTCCATTAATTTAGCCTAGATTAAGAGGCAATTTAATTCTAGTGTTTAAAACTATTAAAGCATAAACCATATTGATACCGCTAAATATTTCACGATCAACCCGTTAAAGGTTAGTTTGCAGTTAAGAGGTTTAATAAGCTTTTCAAAAGTTTTTCTAGTTTACAGTGGTTAAGTGTTTTAAAAGTTTTTCAAGCTTTCGAAAAAGAACCTTCCGTTGAACCTGGAGAGGACAGATCATAATATCCATTTAAGAGACTTCTTTCGATCTGCCTGTGGTCATCTTTGTGGAATACAGAGTAAGAGTTAAGTTAATGAAAGTGATCTAATGTGAGGTATATTTCCAGTTTGCCCTGGTGTTGAAGGCATCACTAGCATTTTTCTCTTTCTAGTTTTAGTCGTGTTTTTTTAGGGGGGGGGGAGGTGGAGGGTTATGTCTCTTCCGTCTATAATTTTGATGACCGTTTATGACGGCCATGTTCTTCTATAGGCTTAAATCTTTGAATAACTCTTAAGTATGTTCCTCCGTCGTGGCTTTCAAGTCATAGTTTGCTAACTGGTTGGCTCTTTGTTTATTTTTGTTTGTAATTTTATCGTTGGGCATTTTGCCTCTTTTTTATATCTATGCTTTTAACTTTTGTTGTTTATTTTTATTTTATCTACAAGTTAACTTAAGCACTTTGCCTCTCTTTATTAATGTTTATTAACTTCTGTTATGTTTATCTTTATCTTATTTCAGTTTTTGTGTCATATTAACCTGGGCATTTTGCCTCTTTTTGTTTGCCCTTATTGTCTCTTGTTGTTTATTTTCACTTTCTTTATTTTATTAATTTATTTTGGGGTTTACGTTCTTAGGTATAGATCGGTCTTATTTCTTCCCTCGCACAGTTTCTTCCGCTGGGGAACAGTGATGTTCTTTCAACTGTGTTGAGGTATGGTGACATTATTGTTAATATTTTGGAGTATTTCTTCCTCCACCTTATCCCATTTCTTCCGTCTTAGCCTCTGGATCTCCATATTATTTGGTTTGAGTTCCACTCTTTCGTGTATGACTGTCTGCCTAACACGGTCGATCCTTCTCGCGCCAGCAATAAGCAGTGTGGCCTAATTCTGTACCCTCTGCATCGTCCTGTGAGAGGTACAGCTGGCTATCTACTGGGTACACCAGGGCGGAGCGTACCACGGCGGTGTAAAGTTTCTTTTTGTTCGGCACGTTAAGGCATCGGAATCTGGAAAGTTTCTACAGCTCGTAAGCCCAGAACCATTCCTTTGTTAGAGTTTGAGTAGTGTTCGTCGTCCACGAGGATGTCGTCTACTTTCCGGCGGTTCATTGGAATTACTTTGAATTTTTGGCGGTTCGTCTAAATTTTCTACTTTTTTTTTCAAATATGTTGATGTTTTCGATCTCGGCAGCTGTCGCTCTTGCTTGAACTCCAACGTTCCTGATGGGACTTAGGACGATTTGTGTGATGTCATCTACGAACTGCAGATACATCGTATCATCCCGCACTGGAGCAGGGAGGTCTATTGTGTACATGAGGTACAACAAACGGATTCAGACAGATGCATTGTGGAACACTCGCCTCTAGTTCGATTTCGGGTCCTGTGTAGCCCTGGATCGAAATTTGGGCTCTCCTTTCCATGATATAGTCATTAAGTATCCCTGCCAGGATTGGATGTAAACGAAGGTTCAAGATCTTGAATTGTAAACCGCTCAGCTAACATTATCGAAGGCATTTTGTACATATTGCAGTACCACATCTACGTATTTACGTTTAGCTTTACAGCTCGCGAGTTTTTCCGTTAGGAGGTCGAAGCCGGTTTCCATTCCCCGGCTTCCACCTAATCCGTGTTGCTGAAGGTTGTGAGCTCCTTGCTCGACTAATTGGTCTTGAAGCCGGTGAGCCAGGAGCTTCTCGTAGATCTTCGCCACAAACTCAAGCAGTGAGATTGGCCTGTAATTGACCAGTTGATGAGGGGGTTACCTCCTTAGGTATAAAGATTATTTTAGCAACCTTTAAGCCGTCTTGGAAGTAACTCGTATTCAAGGAAGCATTGAAGATGTTTGTGATTCCCTGAAATATCTTCTGTGGGGCATTTACTAAGTTGTCCAGCCTGGCGCTCTTTGTTCAAAGGACTTCACAGTAACCATGACCTCCTCAGGTGTTATGTGGCAGCCTTAGTCCGGTATCTCCCTGCCTTCGTCTACTAGGTGTGGATGTGTGCGATGCTTGATCTGATTCAGGTCTTCGATCAGTTGGCCTTTGAATTCCTGGTCGAGCTCTTCATTGTTTCTGGAGTGATGCTGAAGACATTTTTAGTATGTTCTAAATATTTCTTTCAGAACCGCTGGATCCTCTATATAATCCCCGCTCTCTTTAATTCGAGCCTTCGCTTTTTCTGTTAGTCCTTTTTACTTTCTGATTTGTTCCCAGAATTTAGCTTGGTTCAACTAGCTATTGACTCTGTTAACTAGGTTGTTCCATAATTCCTCCTGTTGGAGTCGATAGCGTCTTTAAGCTTGGCGCTTAGGCTGCGTAGTAGCGAACTTCTCTCCTTGTTTGGACCTGCCCGTCTTATCTCTTCATA
Source organism: Ceratothoa steindachneri (assembly GCA_963969495.1). Lineage (NCBI taxonomy): Eukaryota > Metazoa > Arthropoda > Malacostraca > Isopoda > Cymothoidae > Ceratothoa > Ceratothoa steindachneri. Next base: position 176,792,950 of record OZ018325.1, on the reverse strand, counting down.
TACTTCTCTATGAACACGAGCGATCACACTCATCTTATTTGTCTATCTGGGTTGAGGAGGGGTTTTGTACCCTGTCTTGGGTAAACACTCGCGGTCTGCTTCTAGAATAGACGCAGTTATCCTTTCTAGCTCTTTGTCTATTTCCTCTAAGGTTGCATCGCTCAGGTCAGCTAGAGCATATTGACTGAGTTGTCTCATGTAATTTTTCCAGTTAGCCGAGGCGTAGTTTTTTTCAGAGTGACTGTTAGCTGGATCGACGCGAGTGAGATTGTGGTGAGGATCGCTATGTGATGACTAGGGACTGTTGGGCCCGGCTCGGTATGGTAGTTGAAGGGAAAGCCTTAGCTTGTTAAGGTCAGGTTTAGTGGCTGATTTGGAAGTGATATAGGTCAGAAAATCCAGCCCTATTCTTTGGATGTCTTTTTTCCCAAAATAAATTCCAAGTTTCGGCCTTTTTCGTTAGTTCTATCATAGTCCGACGCACGGCATCTGGCATTGAGATGGCCGCACTAATGGCCTTCTGCGATGCCAAAACAGCAAGAAATTGTTTATGGCCAGGTAGGCTCGTCGAGGGGGTTTATAAGCTACGGTTATCGCGAGGTTTCCTACGAATGTGTGTAGTTTAACCACCACAAAGGATCGTCTAGCTCTGGAAGGCGCTTGAACGAGATATTTGACAGCTATCGCAGCACCATAAAAACTTTTAGGTGAATGGTTCTCCATAACCACTCTGTAGCCCGATATTTTACTTTAACCAGATGTCGTGTCCGTACCGTGCTCTGTAATTAATATGATGTCGGGGTTAAGCACACGGAATATGTTTCCATATGCCGTCGCTTTCCTCTCCTATCCGTCAACGTTGAGAGTCAGGATCCTTACTCTGTTGCTTACTCTCTCCATATTTTATTTCTAGTATTTCTTGTTTTTTTTCATTTTCTTTTTCTTTTCTTCCTGAATTCGTCATTAGAAACCTGCTCACACGTGTCATCATGTACATAGAATGAGGTTTTCGCTGAGCAATGCTTCTACCCACTTGAAGATTTTTCACTTAATGCATTGGAAGATTTTTCTGAGATCCATATCCTCGGAGAAGGAAAACTGCTCGCACGCGTAGCTGGAGAGGTTTATTATATCTGCATCGAGCTTTTTGTTCTTGCCTTTCTTCCCCTTGGGTTTCTTAGTTTGAGGGGCGGCTTCTGAGTCCGATGAATCTGAGGACTCCGAGGAGTCCGATGTAGCTGTCTCTTCTCTTTCCTTTTCATCGTTGTCCTCTCTTTTTTGTTTCGGTGCAGGATTTTTCACTTCTACTGCTTCTTTTGTCTCCTCTTTCTTGGTTTTGTTTCCTGTTTTGGGGTTATCTTGTTCCTCTGTCTGTTGGTTTGGTACCATCTGCAATTGCAGGACATCCTCAGAATGGAGTTTGTCTGGAAACCACATTTATTCCATTATTTGCGAGGATTTGGTTTAACTCTTTTGCGAATGCACCCGGTCACGTTAGGTTCATGACGTGCGCGGAAGTATGCAAGTCAGAATATTGGTCGAGTTCTCGTTTTGCATCTTGAGGTAGGGTTTCTTTGCGTCTACTTCTGTGAGTGTCGCCTTCACTGCTTGGGCATAGGTGGTATTGGACCTTTGCGTCTCTTATATCTTTTCTTGTAGTTTCTTTTTAATGACCTCTTGACTGGACAAGCCATGTCCATCGATCTATGTCCCTGCCCGCAGTTAGTACATTTTTCGTATGCATTTCTACATTGTTTCCAATGATGACCCTTCTCGCTGCATTTGGAGCACGTCTCTAAGGGCTCCTTGCAGTCCTTGGTCGCGTGTTCCTCCATCCGATAGCACCGGAAGCAGAACTGGACTGGACTAAACTCCTCTCTCTCGATTTGCTCTTCGCTAACTTTAGCGTTGAACATGAGGAGTCCATGCTCTTTGGCATTCTGTGTTATTGTTGTCTCGGTGAAGACTACTTTGAAAACATGCAAGTAATTAATGTTATCTCTTCTATTTTTGAATTTTATTACTTCGACTACCTTAGTCCAGGTTTGTCGAAGTTAAATTTCTTCCTTGATGTCTTCTATAGTGTGCTGCCCGATCCATAGGTCGAGACGCCGGCATACCACGCTCCTGTGAGCCAGGATTTGTGGTGGTATGGAGGGCTGCAGTCCGATTCTACGGAGGACCTCGACTGCGACATATCCTGAGGTCAAATCAAGCAGTCTAACCATTGCTATGCTCAGTTTTCCGTACACTACCTCGAAAACACTTCCCTTTTGGGCTTAGATTGTCCATCTATAGCACGAAGTGGTAATCTGGTAGTGTATTATTTGGCCATCTCTTCGAGAGAATGGCTCCTTGAGGCAGTGGTCTTTTTCTTGTCTCTATTCGCTGATCTAAGTCGTCTTGCTTCGGTATTATGGTTCGTTCTCCCTCTCTTCGAACGATGTTCCTTATGTACTTGGTTTTAGGTAGACTCCCTCTTAGTCACAAATATGCGTCCATGAACGTGAACTGCCAAATGAGGAGGATGAAATGATCATACGGGAACGCAGGAAGGCCATCTCGATGTGTGATTGTATGGCGGACTTTTTGTTGGTTAGCGCGGAATCAACCATCGCTAACCGTAGGTCCCGCCCCTCGATGGTTTGGGTATCAGAACTGCTACTTTCCTCTATGCTCTTGGTTAGGCTCCCCGGGTGGAGAAGTGGGGGTGGGACCCACTTCCCTCCTCGGAAGTTGCAGTTCTTTTCCTTGTCCGGGTGCCTCTAACGCCGAGTTCCTCAGTGGGCTAATCCTCAAACCTGCTTTCCTTGGCGCCCCCGATTATATCTATCACAGAGAACGATATAGTTGGGACGAGGTTAGATAAGGGGCAGTCCAGCTCATTTCTGCTTCATTGCTCTTTCAAAGGGGGGGGGGGAGTAGACCGACATGAAGTCGCCTATGTGCACTTGTATATATTTCTCTTTCTTAAAACTCCCGTAGGGAAAGTAAAGAAAATTTCCACGTTTTTGTCTGCCTCCCTTTTCTGTACTTCCTTTATCGGGTACGAAGTATTTCCCGAGTTAGCGTTGTTTTCTCAATGGTGTCTAATCAGTCTCCTAGGTAGGTAGAAATTATAGTGTAAAAAAGGAGAATGAGTGATGTTAATGATAAGGATGAAGAGAGGAGGCGATAATGAACAATGATATAGATGAGGGTGATGGTAATATCTACCAGGTTGCCTAGCAATCTCTATATTTTGCTATATTTTACTTTACTTTGTTTCGTTTGAGCCTTTGTTTTCATAGATTTTTGTACGTAGTTAATCTATTAGAGTTTTCTTCTTCTGTGTGAATGCCTTCAAGCCTTTGTTTTCTTTAATCTATTCTTTAAAGCATTCTTTTTTTCTTTTTTATTCAAAATTTTGATTATTTTACGGTTGCACTTTCGTGCTCTGTTTTGCTTTATCTTTATCATATACATATATGATTAATCTTCTTTTCTTTCATTTTTTTTATTATATATATATATATATATATATATATATATATATATATATATATATATATATATAGAATGGAAGATATCACATTGGCGTGATGTATATCAGTGAAAGATAATGGTAAACCACAATATTTGAATCAAATGCCATTTTCAACTAATAATGAAGAAACTAGGCAAGGAGCACAGTATATACATGTAAGGTAAGACACATCCTAAACAAAATGAAACCGCAGGAAACAATCTGGGAAAAAAACTCGAGTGTATTTGGCGCAAACGACAAGTAAACAAAATGAAATGAACAGGAAACAATCTGGAAAGTTGCTAATCTCCGAGACCCATTGCTTCCGGGGGTTTATAAATACGAATGGCGACTCTATTCGATATATATTTATTCAATTTGTATTGCCTTTCAGATAAATTGAAATTATCAACTTTGTTGATGATGATGGATTCCGCAATTCCCCTCTCAATATAATTGTTTGATTTATAAATGATTTTTGTTTGTTTAAAATCAATTCTATGGTCGTCCTTTTTCATGTGCGTAAAGAGACTTGAAGAGTTCGTACACCTTCTGATATCAGCTAAATGTTCTTTCATCCTCTTATTAAAGTGGCACGACTCTCCGATGTATGTTAATTTGCAATTATAGCATGGTATGCTGTATACTCCAGCATCGAGATTGATTGGACACAGTCATTATGTAGGCCAAACTGGCTTGCAACTCAAATGGATGATCGCAAAGCACTTAGGTTTGTCTCATAGGACTGGTATTCCCATTTCTAAACCTGAAACCCCTTCCATCAGGCAACACTCTGAATATCACCATCATCCTCTTAATTCTGATTCATTTACCATATTATCTTCAGCCTTAACTTCTCTCGATTTGAAAATCTTAGTCACTGTACATCAATAAAATAAATCCAAACCTAAATAATTACTCCTCCTCAATTAAACTATTCACTATATAACCAACCAGCACTTCAATACATTAACTAGCCAACCGACCAACTGAACAAATCTCGTTAGTAGTTTTTATATCCTTAGTTAGTTGATTTCACAACTCCTACGATATAGGTTAGTCTCTCTGTTTAATTCATTCACATTTGTTTTTTGTTTTTATGTTTATAATTTAATATAATAGGTTATTTTATTGTTTACTCCAGTTACCTTTAATTTTTTATATTCAAGTCAGTTTATGTTATAACTTCAATTCTTTCTATTATTTTTCAAAATTACACTGGGCAGTATCAATTAATTCTATATATTGTTATTTGTGATTTTACTTTAATCTCAATAATTGTCAACTTTATTATTTTAACTTGTCTTCATCCGCGTTTTTAGCCATTATAGAATGCATGCTTCTAACTGTTTAACTGTTATCGTTAATATTCCTTTCCCTACTCATTAGTCGATACAGTCGCTGAAGATGGTCCTAGTGAAGGTCCGAAACGTCCGGTCAATAAATGATTAGTGTAATCACCTGGGTCTTCATATTCCTACTATATATATATATATATATATATATATATATATATATATATATATATATATATATATATATATATATATATATATATAAATATATATACATATAATATATATATATATATATATATATATATATATATATATATATATATATATATATATATATATATATATATATATATATATATATTTATATTTATTTTATTATCTTTTTGTTTGTTTGTTTTGTTTTTATTTTTGTATTTGTTATTTTTTGTTGTTTTAATTTTTAATCTATTGATCGATTATTTTAAATAATTACTGAATTCTATAATTCTGTTCTTAATTTTAATCTCCTTTTTGGTATTCTTCATTTATTCCTTAACTGTATATCGGTACTATTTCCTCTTGTATTATTTTTCTACTACTTTTGAACTTCTGTTTGAATTGAAGTCTCGTTCTTTCATGTTCGGTTAGTCTAATTTTGTTAAATATGTCGTCCGGAAGTTTTCTAGTTTTTGCCATGTTTTTTGTGTGTTCACGTAGGTATTGGTTGACTGGTTTTCGTTTGGTTCTTTGGTGTAGTTCAATCAACAGGGTCCTTTCTATTCTGGAAGTGTTGGTTATGAATCGGGTCGCTTTGTTTTGGACCCTTTGGATCTGTAACATTTTCGTTTTAGGGAGAGTTTGGGTCGGGATAATCGGGTATGTAAGAATAGGGCGTACAATGGAGAAATACTCGTATAATTTCCTCTTATTGTTTTCGGAGAGGTTCCTGAATCTGTGATTTGAGAAGAGGGTGATCTTAACTCAGGCATTTTTTTCGTTAGCATATGTGCTGTACCCATTACTTCTGATTTTCTGGCCGAGTGCCTTGCCTCTGTTGTTATATGGATAATGGCTATTATTAGCAGTGACACGGTATTATTTTCTGTTTATGGGGATGTTTTGGAACTTGTTATTAGTTTTTATTTTGTAGGTTCTTTCGAAGTTGTTTATATTTGTGATTTCTCTGGCTGTGCGTTTTGCAATGTCTCTTGGATTTTTCGTTCACTAGCTATAATTGGTGAGACACTTTCTTCTAAAGGTTGCGGGAGGTCTCTAGTATATACGATGCAAAGTGTAGGGCTGAGATACCCTCCTTGCGGGACTCCTGTATTAAGGGTGAAGGCTTCGCCAGTGAAGTTATTTATTAATAATTTTGCCTTGCTTTCTTCGAGATAACTACACAGGATTCGGGTCAGATTCGGTTCGAGACCAATTTGGGCTATTTTTTGCTTTTAGCCCTGGCTAAAAGGCTTTGTCAACATCGCGGAGTGTTAGGTCCACTCCGTTCCCCCTTTCAAGGTCGACTGCAATTTTTTGGTAATGAGTGCCAGTGCTGTCTCTGTGCCCAGCTCTTTCCTGAATCCGTGTTGCTGGTGGTTTTGCATCCTGTTTTCCTCGAGGTAGTTTTTTAACCTCTTCTTGAGCAGCTTTTCAACTAATTTACCAAGAAATTCTAATAATGAGATTGGTCTGTAACTTTCTATGTGGCCTTTAGGTTTTTCTGGTTTGTGGAGGAATATCATCGTCGCTGTTCAATGCGGATGGAAAGTGCCCGGTGTTTAGGCATGCATTGAATTCTTTGAAGAGCGATATCTGAATGTTGGCGGGCGCGTTTAGAATGTGTTAGTCCCTTCTGGATTCCCATGGCTGTCCCGTCCTAACGAGTTTGGGTAGTGTTTATGGCTAGGACTGTGTAATTTGGGATCTTTATATATTCGTTTTGTGAGTTCATGCCATGTTCTGTTATTATGACTCTATCAGGATCGATTTTTCTAATGATATTGCAGTGTGAGTTTTTTGGTTTTCCATCCGTCGACATTCAGGGTAAAGATCTTTTAGAGTTTTTAGGTGTTGTACGTTTTAATACATCTTTTCTCTTTGTATTTTTACCAGCTTTGGTTCTTTTCTGGATTTGCGGGTGATCTGACGTGGCCTGGTCGTTTCTTCTTAAATTGATCTGTTGACAGATTGAAACACGAGTTCGCCGAAATTTCGATGAGTCCTTGCTTAAGGGCATTATTGATTTTTGTCTCATAGCCTTTGGCAAGGCCTTCGACAATATCTTTTTTCTTATTGATTGATGGTACAAGTGAGGAGTGGGTTCCATAGATATTTATATTAGATTTTTCTGTATTGCATTTTGCCTTTCTTTTTTCTTTTTTTGTTTCACGATTTTGATTTGCTCCATTAATTTTTGATTCCTTTTCGATTTGTTCTTCTTCGGTAACTTCTTTTTCGGCTGCCATTGAAATTCGGTACAGGTCATTTGAAGGAGGATTTTCGGGGAACTACATCGGTTTCAATCCGTTTTTCGTGAGCATCTTATTTAATTCTTCAGAATATGATCCGGGCTTGGACATGTTTACGAAATATGCATCTAATATACACAATATAAGGTCCTGTCTCATGTTCCCTTCTTTATTTACTCGTACAACTGTTTTGTGTTCCTGTGATGGTTTTGCTGCTGTGGTCGCTGCATATATGGTGGTCCTTCTTTCTTTTTCTTCTATCACGATGGTCTTCTTGTTTTTTATTTTTATTTTTTCATTGGGCAGGCCATTGGGAGAGTGCGGTGTGCATGTACACAGTTTGCACACTTTTTTCTGTGCTTTTGCATTGTTCCAATGTATGATCAGTGCCGGAGCACTCGAAACATGTCATACCTTGTTATGTGCATTCTCGCGTTGGATGGTCATCAAGGGCATATCACTTAAAGTAGACCAGTACAGAGACAAGTCTTCCCTTTCTATCTGGTGCAATTTTAGTGTAGAATGCTAAGAGGTCATTCTCAGCCGCTTTTGCTGCCATGTCTATCTCTTTGAAAACAGCCTTAAAGCCATAGGTGTGTTCATCGGCGCTTTGTCTCCTGAATTTTATAACCTCTTCAAATTTGACTCATTCTTTGTTTTTCTCGATCTCAATTTTTATGTATTCTGCTGAGTGTTCTCCCACCCATGGGTCTAGCCTTATGCAAGCCACCGATCTTCTTGTTGCGACCGCAGGAGGTACCCTGGCAGCAAGTCCTATTTTAAAAGTTTTTTTGGACGCATTTTCGCTTAGGAGGTTGTCTAAGTCTTTTTCTGTATCGCATAAAGTCACGTATCCGTTGTATTGATCTTTTAATCTAAGATCAATGACTCCAATTTCTACATAAATGGTATGGAGGGTCTTTTACCGATTTGATTTCGAGTGCCCTTCCAAGACCCTAAGCGGGACTCTGTTTGCTACTTCTGAGTTATCCATTGGCCCAAGGGGGCCTACCCCTCAGTTCTGGAGGCTTTCATCTTATAGTTGGGTTTCCTTGTTGTATTTCGCACCTGTATTTCAATTTTTTCCTGGGAAAAAGTTATTTAAATTCTATTTTTTTTTATGAGTGAGGAATATCCCCTGCCTCTATTGGGGCTTTACATGTCCGGTTAAGAGTTACTATCTGGATGGGATCCTCCGAGGGGTGAAATATGACGAAGGTTTTGGTGGATGGTAGTCGAATCAACTCCCACCATCCTGGGTACCACCCCCTCAGGGTTTTGGATATTCTACTCTGCATCCAACTTACATAGAGACGGTTTCAAGTCCCTCTATGGTTTTTGGCCGGGCTCCCCCGCAGGTTCTTTTGGAACACCCTGGAACTTGCCACGTAGTCTAATTGACCAGAAACCTATGACTCCGAGCTCCACAGTGGGATAAACCTCAAACCTGCTTTCCCCGGACCCTTGAATTATGCCTTTGCACAGTGCAGGGCATAGTTTGAACTAGGCGATGATAGGCAGCTTCCCCATCCGGACGATGTTCCCCTGAGGCAGGGATGTGTGGTGAATTAGCCGGACATATAAAATATGAGGGCCAGATCAAACGTATTATTCTCTTTTTTTTTGGGGGGGGGGGAGATGGATGAAGATGTGTGAGGCGATAGAGAAAAAAAGGATGAGATGATTGGCTCTACAGAGCCTTGTCTTCAAATGAAGAGTCCCGGAGATTGGAAGTCTTGTGCGACAGATCTTCTTTCCTTCTTTGCAAATTCCTTCTTGATAGGTAAAAATACTTTCGTAGTTGAAGAGTGCGTGCTGGCAGAGTATCGCGAGCTTTAGAGAATCCGTGCATGCTAGGCGGGAGCTAGCAGTCTGGAATGACTTGGACATTGGACATAATGAAGTTAGAGATGGAAAGGTGGAGAGAGAAAAGGTAGAAATATAGGGAAAAAAAAGATCCCTGGTGATAGGGTATCGCAGGATTTTTGTTGTTTTTTTGTTCAAGATCCCTGGCGAAAGGGTAACTCAGAAGTTATTTTGTCATAGATTGGTGTTTTTCTTGGTATCCTTTTTTCAAGTATTGTGTACGCTGCATCTGTTTTTCTAGTTTTTGTGGTAGTGGTATATGTTTTGTATTTGTTTGTTGGTTATTTTTTATGTGTGATTTTGTGGTATTTTTTTGAAGCATTCAAACTTTTGTAGGTGTTTAGGGGCAATTCTCTCGTAGTCTGTATGTTTGTACTTTCCTTGTTCTTCTTTTTATTGAATTTTTGCGCAGGGATTTTATTTTTGTTGTCTTATAGTCGTGGTTTTAAGTGTAGATAGGCTCTACTCGTCTTTCAGTTTGTTCTTTCCTACTAGTGAATTTCTCGTCCTTCTGTATAAGTCCTCCAATGGTATGTTAATGTGTCTTTGCCTTATTTCGTCTGTCATTTGTCCCGTGACTTTTTCACAGATTTTTTGGGCCCTGGCTTGAAGTTCGATGTTAATTGGAGACATCTGAATCTCCTGGTATAGGTACCTCTGCCTCCTTTTTTCTCTTCTCCTAACGTTTGTAATTATAAGTACCGCCTTATTTTGTATCTTTTGTAGATGTCTTATTTGTGTTTTGGAGCTTGTTAGCCGTTGCTCAGGTTTTTAAGCTTGTAGAGTTTTTTTAAGCTCGGCCTTCGCTCGTTAAACTCCATGAATTCGTGGAGTCTGTTAGCAAGTACTTTTTCGAAGAGCTTGCCTGCCACTTCGAAGAGGGAGATGGGCCTGAAATTGGCTGGTGTGTCAGGCAGCTTACCTGGTTTGGAAATGAAGATCATTTTGGCGATCTTCCATTCGTCCGAAAAGTAGCCCACGTTTAGGTACGCATTCATTACGTTGACGAGCCCCGCCATAATGTTACGAGGGGCGTTCGTGAAGTTAATTTTGGTTAACTCCGTTTTTCCTGATGCTCTCTGTCTAAAAGTGCTTAGCGTCTTAATGATTTTTTACCTGGTTATTTTTCTTCCGTACCCCGTCATCTCTCTGTCGGGAGATGTATTATTGAATGGGTATGTCTTTGTATTTTTTGTTTCTTGTCTTACTTTGTCGGGGATGTACTCCTCAAAGTCATGGTCAAAGCGTTCGTTTTATTCTGAGGGTGATAACAAATATGTTATTTCAGAAGTCTCTGAACTCTTCTTCAGTTTCAGTTGCATCGGCCAACTTTGTCCCGTCGTCCTTTTATAGGTGAACGTCCCTGTCTGGTGGTTTTCTTTTTAACCTTGCTACGGTATTCCAAAATGTTCTGGGATCTATTTCTTCGTCGAGTTTGCTTATAAGGTCATTCCATAGTGCTCTCCGTTGTTCTGTTATCCGTGTTTTCATGTCTGTCCTTAGTGTTCTTAGCCGTCTGTTTTTGACTGTCTATACCCATCAGTCAAATTTCTTCTTATAGTCTTTTGTATTCGTCTGTTAGGTCATGTAATTTTGGGGTCCATCTTGGTGCTGGGAGCGTCTTGAATTTTGTCCTGGGTACTGCTGCGTGGTGCGCTTCCACCATTTTCTCCGTTAAAGTTGACAGCTCCTGGTTGATTTCTTCCAGTGTGGCCTTCCAGTTCTATACTCTTCCCAGTTTGTTCGGTATAAGCATTCCCTCTCCTTAACCGAGATCTAAATAGGGCTGGAGGATATTCTAATTAATGTGGCGATGTGGTCGCTTGGTATCAAGGGTTCAGGTTGTATGTAATAGTTATAAGGGAAATCTCGGCTGGTTAGGATGATATCGGGTTTGGTTGCATACTGATCGGTGATATACGTGGGGAAGTCGGGCCCTGCGCGGACTACGATGTTCCTATCTAAAATGGTATTCAGATTCTTTCCCTTCTTATTATGACGACCAGTGTATCCGTATTCCTTGTATCCAAATATATCAGCGTGACCTCCGCAACCCTGTCGAGGCGACTGACGGCTCACCTACAGGATGTTGCAATTAGAATACATGCGCACTCTCACGGCACTACCTTAACCAGTGAGACGCTAAATAAGAACACCTCCATCATCCTGAGACTACAAAACCACAGAAGATTGCGAATGGCCGAAGCCGTCATTATCCAAGTGAAGAAACTGGCAATTAATGTGCCGCGCCAGCCCGAAACCATACCTACGACAACTTGGTGTCTCCGCGTCGACCGCCGCTAATACAACATCGCAATTCCCTTAATTTATTGAACATTATCCGAACTAAATTGTTTCCCTGAATGTGTTTGGTCATTTTGCAGCGTTTACGTCTGAAAAAGGCAATTATTCTGTAGCGCCTATGATTTAAACGTTAGTTTGTCCTTAGAAAATGTCCTTAACTGTGATTGGCCAATTTTGTATCTCTTATTATTCCAATAGAAAAACAAGCACTACCTGTTTTGAACGTTAGTTTGTCCTTAAATTTTTCTAAACTGTGATTGATAAATTTTGTACCTGGAGAACCCATTTCTTTTCTTACTAGTACTTGTGTAACTTTCTCTTCTCCGCTCAACTTTTTTCCCCACTATTAACTATTTTTTTGTAACGCTAATTTGTATATGTATTTTTTCTCTCAAATAAAAAATATACCATTCCATTGCTGTAGAGAGTAGAGTAAAGTAGAATGGGTGGGCAACGGTTTGCTGGAAAAACAAGGACGTGGAGGTCCTTTTTTCGGAAGAGTCGAAGGATTCCCTACGCAAGATAGGACTAGAGGCGATTGTCCCCCACGGATTACTCGTGAGTCGCACCGTCATCTTGAGAAAAGTTGACCCCTTTTTCATGACAATTCCACCGAGAATATCAAGATATCCAAAGTGGAGAAAATCGGGAAGTCGCTCATCAAGATCATTTTCACCAGAAAAGAACAAAATAAAGGTAACAGTGTTAAATATAAGAAATTAGAAGATACTAGTAAAAATAAAAAAGTGAAGTGTTAAATATAAGTGAAGTGTTAAATATAAGAAATTAGAAGATACTAGTAAAAATAAAAAGTGAAGTCTAATCGTGTAAAGTGTAAAATAATAATAGTAAAAACCGTAAAAATAGTAAAAGAGGTGCGACAACAAAAAAAAGAGGAAGAAGAGGCAAAATCTAATAGGACTTAGGCCAACGTTGCTAAAGATGCAAATAATGAAACCTTAACCCAGCGGACCTACCTTAAGGTCGAAAGTGAACAATTAACAAGAATTATGTGCTGCATATACTATGCGCACATCGTGAACCTTATAAATCCGGTAACCTTTAGCAAAGAGCTAAATCAGATGGTAGCCAAGAAAGGCATGAAAGAGATGTGGTTCCCCCAGAACCCTGCCTCAGAGGATGTGCTAAGAATTCAAATGCAGCCTCCCAGAACAACTCCTATAGAAATGGAGAGAGTATCCCCCCTGTAGTAGAAAACCAGCAAACTGCAGTCTAACATCCTACAAAAGAGTCACCCCACCAATAGTTCAAAAAGTCACACCAACTCCAGCAGCAAACTAATCCTCCCAACAAGGTGCCCACAGTAAAAGATCCCCAACTGACAGAGAGTAAGATCTAGCTCAACACCAAGGGATCATAAGCATAAATATCACGGCAGGAAAATAAACCTGAAAATCTATACCACGACTCACAACCCATTCCCCAACGCCTTAAAAGACAAAACTATCGGTCAGGGCAGGACAGCAGGTATGTACAAATGGGAATATGACGATGACATCCCGGAGAAGGTGGTTGAAGAAGCCCTCCTCCTTTGCATGGTCCGATTAAACCAGGAATCCCTTGCCACAATCACACCGCGGAATTCAATAAGAAAAGATCTGGAAGAACTAGATCCCCACCACCTAGCCCCTCCACCCCCAAAAAGCCCGACAAAAGGAACAAAGATAGACAACATGGACATACCAATAAAAGACTTAACAATTCTACAGATAAACGCTGACGGATGGAACAACAAACAAACGACATACGGAAACGTAATCAGACAATGCCACCCTGACATAGTACTAATCTCCGAATATGGAGTCAGTACTGCGCAAAAACAAATAAAGATCTTCAGCTACAACGTCATCTCCAAAAACCACAGCTTGGAATGATTCAATAGCGCTGCCAGCGCGGTAAAAAGAGGAATTCAGTTTAAAACACTCCCATCTTTAGACGAATTATATCTGGCCATCGAGATTCAAACCACCCTATGGCCCCTGGTGGTGTCCACGGGGTACCATCCTCTGCGACGAGACTATATCCCGATGCACAATTTTTTCCAACTTTGTGCACACGGGAAAACAGTCTTATTTGGGGGAGACCTCAACGCCAGATGCCAGAAATCCGGATACACCGGAAGTCTAAACAAGAAAGGGAAGAACTTGAAGAACCTTATTGACAGGGGTATTGTTGCCCACATTGGACCTGACTTTCCCACATATATAACCTTAACCTGCGCGACCAAGCCGAATATCACCCTGACCCGCTCACAATTTCCCTACAATTACTATATCTAACCCGGCCCACTAATCCCAAGCGACCACGTCGCCATCATGATTAAAATATCCTCAAGCCCAATAAAGATACCCGTCAGGGAGAGAAAATGTTTCTCCCGAGCGAATACAAAAGACTATTTGAAGAAATTAGACTGACTGGCACAGACAGAGTTAAAAGGAGACGATTAAGAACACTAAGGACTGAAATGAAGACGCATATAACAGGACAACAAACAGCACTTTGGAATGACCTCATAGACAAACTAGACGAAGAAGTGGATCCCCGATCATTTTGGAATACACCATCAAGATTAAAGGGTAAGCTACCTGACAAAAACATACTCATTAACAAAGACGACGGGATAAAAATGGATGCAACAGAAACAGAAGAAGAGTTCAGAGACTACTGGAAAGATGTATTTTCCATCACACCAGAAGAGAACGAACACTTTGACCTAGACTTTGAGGAACACATTCACGACCAGCTAAGACAAGAACTAGACAGGACATACCCTTTACACAATACAACTGCTGACAGAGAGATGACTGGCTATAGACGGAAGATTACGGAAGATGAAATCCTAACGACGCTACGTACCTTCAAACAGAGAGCACCATGAAAAACGGAACTGACCAAAGTTAACTTGTTGAACGCCCCCCGTAAAATCTTAGAGGGGCTGGTCAATATAATGAATGCGTGCTTAAACGTTGGTTATTTTCCGGACGAATGGAAGATCGCTAAAATGATCTTCATTCCAAAAAGCCGGAAAACCACCGGAAAACCGCTAGACAGACCAGCAAACTTCAGGCCCAGTTCCCTCCTCTAAGTGGCAGGCAAGGTCTTCGAAAAGGTCCTTGCTAATAGATTCCAAGAATTGATGGAGGATAACCACCTCCATAACTAACACCAGCGTGGATTCAGAAGAGGGAGAGGGACTGATACGGCGCTAGCAATCATCACAGAAAAAACTGGCGAAGATTTCTAGCCGAAAAGGGTATGCTGACCTGGTTCTCAGAGACGTTAAAAAGACATTTGAAAAGCATGAAGAACTGGGCTTCAGTACAAAATACTAAGACTTGGAATAAACCCAGGACTAGAAAAAATTATATGTGACTACATGACAAAAAGGATAGTGTATATACAAATATACGACCATATGGGACCAGACTTCGAGTTAACTGCAGGCGTACCGCAAGGAAAGTGTCTAAGCCTCCTACTATACAATATATACACCCTCGATCTACCCAATCTGGTCAGGGGAGACTCGTTGTACGTCCTGTTCGCTGACGGGATCATGACTGCCTCCTTCAAAAGTCCTGAACTCACGGCACAGATTACAGTCAGGGAAATCGACCATGTCAACAGGTACGAAAGAAGATGGAAAATCGCCACTAACACCTAGAAATTTAAGGTGATACGACTCTTCCGTAGGAAACGGGCCCATATCAAAACAGATGACGCCCGCATTCCATACAACACTGATGAGACAGTACTAGGACTAAAGATAGGTAAAAATGGATACAGAAGACACGTTGCTTAGACAGCAGCGCGAGCGTGGTCGAGCTCACCAAACTATTCAGGTTCCAAAACCTGAACATGACCAACAAAAAGAAAAGCTACAACGCTAATAAGATCAAAGCTACTGTATCCACCTATACCTATTAACACTAGTTTCAAATAAAACTATGACTCCTCAAAAGGGTACAAAATAAAGGAGTACTCTTAATCACCAATGTTAGGAGGAGAGAAAGAAGGAGGCAGAGGGACCTACATAAGATGATTCAGATGACCTCAATTAACTTAGAACTGCAAAAAAGAGCCCGAAATAACTAGGAGAAAGTCCCACGACACATGACGGACGAAATCAGACAGTGACACATTGAAATCCCATTGGAGGACATACACAGAAGAACCCTAGACTCCATCAGTAGTAAAGCACGGACCGAAAGACAAGAAGAACCAATCTACACATAAGACTACGCATATGAAACAACGACAAACAATAAACTATGCGAAGAATATACAATAAGAAGAACACTAAAAATAAATAAACGAACAATAAGCGAAATACAAAAGATACAAGAAACCACCATAATCTACACGAAACAAAATGAAAATAAAGTAATACCATCACAAATCAGGAACAACACAAACAAACGTGCAATACCATCAAAAACCAAGAAAAACCCAAACAAAAAACAGAAAAAGAGTACGAAAAAGAACATGAATATAAGACCCAAAACAATGAGAAGAACACCAATCTCAGATAAAAGACTGCGATTCCCTATCACCAGGGATTTTCTACCCTTCGATCTTCCTTTCAGCAGGGAAATCTATCCCTATCTATCCATCGCCTACTATTATATATATATATATATCCATATATGAGTTCATTTTAATATAGCCAATGTCCAATGTCCAGTCATTACATTTTGAAAAAGGACACGACTGGTGAGAATGCCCAGCAGGAGAAGAAAAATGCAATGGCGATGTCCTCCCAAGGAAGAAAGAGATCCCAAAGAGAAAGGCGGAAGAGACAAAACAGAAGGAATCAGGAGGGCGAACACCTCCTACGCCCAAGCTGAAAAAGCCGCCCCCGCTGGAAATGTCTAGAACGTCACCCAAAAAACCTTTCTGGAAATCGGCAACGAAAACTCGACAAAAATCCTCAGGTGCATACTATATGACTACGTGAGGAATTTGACGAACCCAATCTGCTTCGCTAAAGAGCTAAATACTATGCTCAATCAAGAATAATGGCTTAACGGAAATGTGGTTCCCGGAAAATCCCCCATCAGGGGAAGTCTTGCAGCTGCAGTTTTAGCCCGAGGAAGAGGCACCAGCGACTGCCTTCCCAATAGAAAAAGAAAAAAACAGAAAAGAGTACGATCCCGGAATCCAGCCCAGCTCCTCTAAGGTCCGCAAACAGGGATCCCAGAATTAGGGCCAGAAGACAACGGGTTTTTGAGGGAAAAACGAGCAGCCAAAAGGTTCAAACAGGCTGAGTATAACATCTCAGGCTCTGCTTCCTTCTCTAAAGAAGAACAAGAGTATTCCGAGCCTCCCAAAGCCCATAAGGGATCAATGAGCAAAAGTAAAGAGAAGAGTTCTCGTCAAACCAAAAAATTCGATGGAGAAGAGATTAAAATCTGATTTTACAAGAAGGATGAAACTTCCTTCGCAGAGGATCCCAACATCGGGGAGATCGTCGAAGCAGGATTATTGAAATAGACGTACGATGCGCCAATCCAAGAATCGCTAATTGACGAAGCGCTCATGGCGGCAGAAATAAAAATACATGGGGACTCCTGCCTCATCCTAAGTGAAGCAGAATTGATCAAAATCGAAAACGCAAAAAGAGACATAATAAAAAGCTGTAGAAAAAGACACACACACACACACATAAAAAAACACAAGCACTAAACAACATAGGCATGGAAAACACAAATAATACATTAGAAATACTTACAATTAATTTTAATGGATGGGAAGGGAAACACATTCCTTACGGAAACATATTCCGTATAGTGGATACCTAATCCTCATCACTGAACACGGTGTTAACACGGAAACAAATAAAATAAAGATACCAAATTACATACAGAACATTTCCAAACCTAGAAGAGTCATTTGTGGCTGTTGAAATACCAACTCTGGTGGGAAACCTGACCGTGGCGGCTGTCTATGGTTACCACGTCGCAAATACCTGCCGATTAACAACTTTTACACTATTTTCCAACGCGGAAAACTAACATTGCTTGGTGGTGATCTAAACCCCAGATGCAGAGCGTCAGGCTACGGGAGCACCAACCAAAGGGGAAGAAACCTGGAGGTACTACTTGAAAGAGACAGACTCCAGAGGGTCGAGCCTGATTTGCCTTCTTAACACATCGTTCGGCAACTAAACCGAACGTGGTGTTAACGAGCAAAAACTTCCCCTTCAATATTAGCAATGAGCCCGGACCAATGGTACTGAGTGATCACATCCCGATTATTACCACAATCTCGCTTGTCCCAATACTCAAGCACACCCCACTTAGGAAAAGTTATGCTAGGGCTAACTGGGAGCTATATAGAGAGATACTTAGTGAATACCAACCAGCTGACCAGAGAGACGCTAATCTCGAAGAGATTGATGAGGAGATAAATAAGATCACCAATACCCCCAGAATCTCCTATAAAATGCTTCCACAACCTAGGTGGATGAACGAGATGAGAGAAGTCGCCCGGGAACATAGAGAAATCTATGAAAAAAGAGATCGGAAGGACAGGCACTAAGCGTGAAAGGACAGCCATAATGAGACAACTAGGAGAGGGACTAAAGAACATACTAATTGAAAAGCAAAGAGCAATCTGGAATAACATCATTGAGAGGCTGAACAGGGAGGTCAATCTGTAAGAGTTTAGAACAACATCCGAAGGCTAAGGAGATTGCCTGACAAACCCAGAACTCAAATCAAGGATAGAGACATCATTGAGAACCCAGAGTCTCTCGAAAGAAAATAAAGAACGCACTGGCAAGAGATTTTCGCCGTATCCCCTGAGGAGAACAACGACTTTGAACAGGACTTCGAAGACCAATTGGTTGATCACCTCGGTACAGTGATACATAGAACCTACCCACACCCAAGAGACCTTGAACACCATAAGGTCCTTCAATCAGAGGGCACCAGGCTGGTCTGGAATTACGAAAAACAACCTCGTAAATGCCCCAAGGCAAATTATTCAGGGTTTGAGGAACACAATGAACGCTGCCCTGAATAGAGACTACTTCCTTGACGGGTACAAGATGGCCAAAATCCTCATCATCCCGAAGGGAAACAAGCCCCCAGACCGTGTGACTAACTATCGCCCGATCTCTCTTCTGGAGATGCAGGAAAAGATCTTTGAAAAGATTATAGCTAACAGGTTACAAGCTCAACTGAGCGAGTTAGGAGCGCACGACCCACAACAACACGGGTTCCGTAAAAAGGGCCACCAATATGGCCCTGGCGCTCCTAACAGAGAAAGTAGCGGTGCTATGTAGACATTGTGTTGAGGGACGTGCAGGGACTTCAATACAAGGTCCTGAACCTCCAGCTAGGCCCAATCCTTGAAAGGATCCTCTGTGACTTTGTCATGGACAGAAGGGCATGTCTCATGATCGAGGGCTACAGATGACCTGAAGTCGAACTTAAGGTAGGCGTTCCCCAGGAAAGCTGCCTGAGCCCACTGCTTTACCTGGTATTCATCATTGACCTCCCAACTCCGGTGCACAGGGACACGATGTATCTGCAATTCGCAGATGACATCACGCAAATCGTCCCGTGCTCGGAGAGAAAAGCAAGCGCACAGGAAGTCTGCACGATAGCGGAAATCAGGACCAACAGGGACAAATTCCAAATCGTCCAGCTGAGCCGCAAGTTAAGATACAGCTACTCCACTGAAGGCACTTTCCTGGGCCTAATGATCTCCGATCATGCATATTCGAGACACTACACGGAAATTTGTAACCTAGCAAAGAGAGAATCTCCAAGCTATACAGGTTCAGAGATATTAGCTCGGCCAACATCAGGAAAATATATCTGATGTACATCCTGGATAAGCTCATCTATCTCGCAGTAGAGACTCAAGCGGCCAGCAAATCTTCAATGAAAAGACTTTAAAGTGTCCAGAACACTCCATTCCTACTTATTAATAAAGTCAGAAGGCGTTAATAACTTTCGGCAAAGGGATCTACAAAGGACGAAACGATTAGAACCCATCAATATCACCACTCCAAAACTGGGAAAAAAGGTCTGGTCCACCCAAGCGAATGGTGTCATTCCGGAGCTACAGGGAACAGGCAGCAGGTTTAACATACTTGCAAGACTACGGGTAAAAGTCTCACGCCGACATCAGTTCCAGAGCATCAAACTATGCTCCCAAGAAAACACTTCACCAATATATACATAGATGAAACACAGTAATCAAATACAACATAGAAGAATAAAATGAGTACAAACAATGCTCAAAATTTATACCAAACACCAAATCACTAGCATAAACAATAAGAAAGAACGCTAATGCACATAAAGATACAAAAACATTTAATCGAAGAATCAAACCACCCTTTTTTCATCTACCACTATCCAAACCTTCCGTTTCTCAAAAATGCCGCGACATTATCGCATCTTCCACCTTAGCGCCACTGATTTGTGTGTTTGTACGTTGAGCAACTTCTGTATCTCACTTGTTCACCAGCGACTGACGATGACGCATGTTTCCGTCGAAACCTGGTTTCGCAAATAAAAATTAGTCGTATCACTGTGGTTTTATCCCTCTAGTTACACGTACGCTACTGTACTTTTTTGGATATATATATATATATATGTAAATAAAACTGCACCACTTTTAAATACCCTTTGACCATTCAAAAATCATTTCCTACCACCAAACCTATAGAAGGAACCAACGAAACAGGAGTCTATTTAATCCACCGTAAAGAAATTAACTGCCCTTTATTTTACAAAGGCGAAACAGGAAGAAACCTGGATAAGAGAATATACGAACACAGAGAAGAAATTAGACAGGTGAACAGAGCCTCCAGTCTTTTCATGCATAACAACAACTTTAATCGCCCGATAGACTTCCCACAGTCCAAACTAATCTATCCATGTAAGGACTTCCGCAAAAGAAAGGTCATTGAATCTACCCTTATAGATGAAATTTCCAACTTTAACCTTTCGGAGGGGCAATCTAAGATCTAATCTTAAAAGATATCCTTATTGAACTTAAATTCACGCCCCCTGATTAGGAACTCCAATTGGATCTCTGTAAACTAAATTATATATATATATATATATATATATATATATATATATATATATATATATATATATATATATATATATATATTGTACGCTTGGTGTGACGGCATGTATTCTTAGTGTTCAACTGAGGCTGGCATGACAAACTCCATGCCGAAACTGGTCTCGAGATAATAAATTACTACGCTCCTCCACAGTGGTTGTATTTACATATTTGGAATTTGTCATTGGATTTAACAATTGTTCTGATAGTCTCACCACGATGTAGCAGGGATATGTGTATTACACGATCACCTTGCGAAAAAATATACGAAGTTTAATCAGTGTACACAATACGAAATTGAAAGTGAAATTCCTGCAGGATTGCTTAGCCAAAAAAGTTGTTCCACAATCCCTCCACTTAAAACCGAAAAATGTGACCCAAGAAACTCCTTTTAACAAGATTGATGAACTGTGCATCCTAAATAGTATTCAAATCGTAAAACGTGAGTGTGATCTCCGGTTAAGAACCCAACGTGAATACCTTCGTGACCCCCAAAATGCAACAAACCCCACTCAGCTACATAACATGCTAAGACATTGTCAATTGACCCTCGCTCGAGTCCAACAAAAAGTTCACCTACGCTTACTGAAAAATTAGAATGGTTATTCCAAAATAGCCCCTGGAAGAAGTCCTCCGACCCAAGAAAGAACGTACTCAACCTTTCATCCTATAACCTTTTCCCCGACCAAGATACCATACTTGGTTATGGTCTCTCCTTTGGATTAAAATAACATTAATTCATTCTCTCTTAGTCACCTTATATCCATAAATAAATTTTGTGAAAGTGATCATTCTGACAGTGAATTCTTAAGTGGTTTCGTTGCTGGTGCTTTGTCCAATTGTTATACTGTTAAATATTTAAAAATACCTAAAAGCCTAATTATGGCCCTCAAATCACTAAATTCGAATAAAAATGTTGTAATCACAAAATCCGATGAAACCAATCAAACCGTTATTTTAGATAAATGCTCTTTTTCCGCTAAGTTAAATGATTTACTTAATGATCCAAACACTTACGAGAAGTTATCTTCATATCCTTTAAGTAACAAAACGGCATCTTTCAACAAAATATTAACAAAACTTCTCAAACGATCAAATTCCGATCTCCTCCAACGTTTCAAACCAATTAATCCATCCCTTTCCCGGATGTATGGGTTCCCGAAAACCCACAAGCCTAGAACACCTCTTCGACCTATTGTATAATGCATTGGCTCTCATGCATATTCCCTCTCTAAGTGGTTGGCCAACATTCTGTCAAATGCCGTTGGATTAACCTCTTCATCACATATAGGTCACTCATCAGATTTCATTGAGAAATTTAGAAAAATTGACATCAAAGGCAGTGGCTTAGTGAGCTTTGATGTAGAAAGTCTTTTTACCAATGTACCCGTTGATGAAGCCCTTAAAGTATTATCTAATGTATTAAGGAACCCAGGATTAAACCTCCCATTACTCCAAACAAAAATTATTAACCTAGTTAAACTTTGTGTCACTGAAAATGTTTTTAATAGTGATATGGGTTTCTTCGGCAAAAAATATGGGCTGCGTAGGAGAAATCCTTTGTCACCCATTCTGTGCAATCTTTTTATGGAACATTTTGAAATGTCTCTACTCCCCTCTCTGACCCCATCCCTAAATTTTCTATGGTACAGATATGTTGATGACATCATACGATGTGGCCTTTAAATCAACTGGAATCTTTTGAATGGAAAAATAATAATTGTTTACCTTTCCCCGATGTTAAAATTGTAAGAGTAAATGACCGACCTACCTTCTCTGTATACCGTAAAACCACTAATTCAAATTCTTACATCCATTTTTACTTTAGTCGTGATATAAAAATTATAAAAGCCATTGTAATGTCTATGTTTTTGAGGTTTCAGAATCTGTGATCCATATTTCTTGTCCGATGAAATTACATTCATCACCTGTACATTTATAGAACTAGAATATCCCCTCCATATCATCAATGAATGCTTATCCAAGGCCAAGTCAAACTTCTATTGACCTAAAAGTAGGAACCCAGATACTAAAAGAAACTGCCTCTCCCTTCCATTTTCTCCATTACTGAAAGGTTTAAATAGTATCCTTTCCCCTAACCGCACCACTTTTAAATACCCTTCGACCATTAAAAAATGATTTCCTACCACAAAACCTATAGAAGGAACCAACGAAGCAGGATTCTATTTAATCCCCCATAGAGAAATTTACTGCCCTTTATTTTACATAGGCGAAACAGGAGGAAACCTGGATAAGAGAATATACGATCACAGAGGAGACATTAGACGGGGGAACAGAGCCTCCAGTCTTTTCATGCATAACAACAACTTTAATCGCCCGATAGACTTCGCACAGGCCAAACTAATCTACCCATATAAAGACCTCCGCAAAAGAAAGGTCATTGAATCTACCCTTAGAGATGAAATCCCCAACTTTAACCTTTCGGAGGAGCAATCTAAATGCAGCCCCTACGTCAAAGATCTAATTTTAAAAGATATCCTTAATGAACTTAAATTCACGTCCTCTGATTAGGAACTCCAATTGGATCTCTGTAAACTATATATACAAAGCGTACCATATATATATATATATATATATATATATATATATATATATATATATATATATATATATATATATATATATATATGGTACGCTTGGTGTGACGGCATGTATTCTTAGTGTTCGACTGAGGCTAGCATGACAAACCTCATGCTGAAACTGGGTCTCGAGATAATAAACTACTACGCTCCCCCCAGTGGTTTTATTTACATATTTGGAATCTGTCATTGGATTTATCAATTGTTCTGATATATATATATATATATATATATATATATATATATATATATATATATATATATATATATATATATATATATATATATATATATATATATATATGGAATATGAAGACCCACGTGATAGTTCCAAACATTTAATTTCCGGACGTTTCGGTCATTAACAATGACCATCTTCAGCGAATTGAACTCTAATACGAATACAAGAAATTTTTAAGAATTAGATGAAAAAAATGAAAAAATAGGGCAAATCAACAAGGCAGGAATCAGAAACGAAAGCAGAAAGAAAAGCAAGCAGTTAAATACAAGTTAATTTACGGATATATAATATTGAAAAAATATAAGTAAAAAAACAGTTGAATACAAGGGGTAAAGCGATCGATAAATACGGATTTGACCAAGAAAGGAAAATTTAAAACTTAATTCAACAATATTCCCGGGAATAAAAAATATGAATAATAAACATGAATTAAACTCAATAGGAATTCAAGAAATTCGTTTTAAGTAATACACGACAAAATTGTAAGGGGAGGGCGAACAATGAAAAATGAAAGGTAAGTAAAATCAAAAAGCCAGGAATAAGAAAGGAAAACAAAAAGCAAAGCAAACAGTTTAATATAAGTTAAAAATACGAATATATGATAATGAAAAAAAATATATAAGTCAAAAACAGTTGAATACAGGTGGTAAAGGTGATTCAAATGATCAAAAAATACGAGTAAATTAAGAAACGAAAGTTTAAAACTTAATTAAGCAATAGTGAAGCAGCAAATAAGAATGATAGACATGAAATTAAGGGAAAAATTTTATATATAAAATCATTTAGATACAAAGGGGACAAAATCTTTAAATAAATACAAAGAATATAAATTAAACTGAAAACATTTAGACAGAAAGTAACCTTATTTTGTTGGAGCTGAAAATATCAACTGATTACTATGGTTTGGACTAACCAGGAGTAAAACAATGTAGGGGGCTTTATTTGGTTGTATGTTTCTTTATTTGCCTATATAGTGAACAATTTGGGGGAGGATGAATAATCATTAAGTTCTGGGTTTATTTGTTTTATGAAAAGTGATTCCAGATGGGGAAAATTAAAAGTGAGCAAATGAAGTTTTTACAATATAATTAGAATTATTTTAATACCAAGTTATTTCTTTTTGCCAAATCATATAATATTGTATTTTTTAAAGTTGTTGCTAAAAGTATGTAATTTCCTTAATCGTTTTCTTTTCCTTGTGTTTCAGGTCATTTTCAGGTCATAAATAACTAAGGCCATTGATTACAATCGGCTCATACATCCGCCGAGCATGCAAATGCTGTTCCACGTGGGAACTTTTCCATCAAGAGATCTCCAGCGTAAAACAAACCCTGGTGAACAACGGTTTCCCGAACATCATGATTGAAAAACAACTTCAATCATTTTTAAGTATCCAATTCAAAGATACGGATAAAACGAAAAGTAATCAGGAAACTGTAAATAAAATCAAACTGTATTGCAGAAATCACATATCTACAGCCTATAAAAAAAACGAAAAAAAACATCAAGGAGATTGTTAACAGTAACATCAAGGTCAAGAATTAAATGGACAAAATTCAACTTATTATATACTATAAAACAGCGAAAGTTAACAATCTCCTTATGAAAAACAACAGCTGCCAAAACTCCTTGAATCTAAAGTCAACCAAAATAGTTTACGAGTTTAACTGCCCCCATGAAGACTGCAAGCTTCATAATAACTCAAAATATTTTGGCGTTTAACCATGCATCTGCAAAGCGGAGGGCCCAAATATCATATGGAGAGCGCACATAACATCAACCTAACTAGAGATATTCTGGTTGAAAGCACCACAATTAAAAGAGAAAGGGGAAATAAAGCTAGGTTGAATGATGATGATGATGTAATAAGGGGTGAAATGTGTAGGAGATATAAATAGATGTGGGGAATATATTTTAGTTTTCCCTGGTGTAGAGGGCATATATTGCATTTTCCTTTTTCTTCTTCCTTTATTTACTTCTATTTTTGCACTGCTAGTATAGTGGCTGTCGGCTGTGTTGGTCACTCTAGCGACCGTTGTTTTCTCCTTTGTTTTATCTATCTCTCTCTCTTTCTTCATTTTTCTTTTTTTTATTTATTTTTTATTTAGTTGCATAGATAGATATCTAAATAAATAACTGTTTCCTCCGTCAAGATGGTATTTAAGCCTTTCAAATATGATTTTGCTTATTCATTAGCTTTCATTTATAATTTGTATTTTATTTATTTTTATTATCATTTTGCTTATGTGTGGGCACTTATCCTCTAATTAGTTTCAAATTTTGTTTCATTACTATTCTTCTTTGATTTAGTTGGGCACTTCACCTCTTTTTATTTATATATTTTAAATTTATTCGAGTTTTAATTTATTTATTAATCATGGGCACTTCACTTATTTTTATTTATTTATTTAATGTCGTTGTTCTGTTTTGGGCATTTCTCCTCTTCTGTTATTTTGTATTCTTCTATTCTTGTGTGTTAATTCGGGATTTCTTTTTAATACGCTGAAGTGATCAGTTGTCTTATTTAGGTATATACTTCGTTTTGTCCTTTCCGGAAGCACATTCTTCCACTTGAGAATAAGGCTCTCCTAGTGACTCGTCTAGATAGGGATTGTGGAATGTCGAGGTTGGCATCTATAAGCGGGAGTATTTCTTCCTCTACCTTTTCCCAGGTCTTTCTCCCTAGCTTCTGGAGGACCATATCCAATGGCTTCAGTCCTACTCTTGTGTGCAGTTCCTTCTGCCGAATAAGGTCCATCCTGCGTGCGCCAGCTATCAGCAGGGCAGATTTGTGCTGTACCCTCTGCATCTACCTGAGAGAGGTATAACTAGCTGCCTGCATTATCACTGCCGGGTACACCAGTGTTGTGCTTTTTGACGTTAGTGCCGCTGATGATTTTGAACCTGTACAGTTTTTCAAGCTCTCTCTTGGCTAGGGAGATTCAGTTGTTGATATGCATCTTATACCCGGTTTTGGTGATGCGCAGACCCAGGACTTTACCCTCGTTGGCGTACGGATAAAGTTCGTCGTCAACTATGATATCAAGTTTCCGGCGGTTCAAGGGAAGAATTTAGAACTTTTGGCGGTTGGTCTTAATTTTCCACTTTCTCTCGAATCGAATAATGCTTTCGATTTCGGCAGCTCTCTCCCTTGCTTGAACTCCAGCGTTCTTATAGGAACTGGGGATGATTTGCTTGATGTCATCTGAAAGTTGCAGGTACATCACATCCTCCCAACTAGAGCAGGTAAGTCCAATGAGTAAACCAGGTACAACAGTCGACTCAGACAGCTACCCTGTGGAAAACCCGCCTTGAGTTCGAACTCGAGTCCTCTGAAGCCCTCGATCGAGATTTGGGCTTTCCTTTCCATGATGTAGTTAGTCACATATGACTCTTTCCAGGATCGGGTTTAGCTGGAGGCCTAAGATCTTGAATTGTAGATCTCTCAGCCAAAACTTATCCAAGGCCTTTTGTACATCACGCACCGACACGTCTACGCATTTCCCTTCAGCTTTACAGCGGGCGAGTTTTTCGGTGAGAAGGGCGAGGGCTATGTCAGTCCCCCTTCTCTTGCGGAAGCAGTGTTGCTGAGGGCTGTGGGCTTCTAGCTCGGTTAGCTGGTCTTGGAGCCTGTTAGCTACAAGCTTCTCCTAGACTTTGCACACGAACTCTAGGAGAGATATTGGCCTGTAATTCTGTAATCCATAAGTTGATCGGGGGCTTCCTCCCTTTAGGAATAAAAATGATTTATAGATGTTCGTAATTCCTGGAAGGATCTGCCGATGCCTTTTGTTTAAAGGTTTTCACAGTTGCTATGACCTCTTTTGTTGTTATCGGTCGGTCATGGTCCACCATCTCCTTCCCTTCGTCGACGTGGATTTGTGGGTGCGTTCGATGTCTTATCAGATTAAGATCTTCAACCAGCTGACCTTCGAATTCCTAGTCAAATTCCGCATCGTCCTCAGGTGTTATTAAGAAGATATCCTTGCAAAAATGTGTGGAACCTCTCTTTCAGGACCGCCGGATCCTTCAGGTAGTCATCGCCCTCCTTAATGCGGGTCTTTTCTCTAATTGGGAGGCCTTTTAGTTTCTTTAATAGTCGCCAGAATTTTCGGGGTTCACCCCGCTGTCTACTCTGGCTATAAGGCCGTGCCAGATTTCGGCCTGTTGTTGGTTTATAGCCTGCTTAAGTTCTACACTCAGGTGTCGTAGCAGCAAGCTTCTTTCCCGATTCGTACCTGCTCATCGGATTTCTTCATGCACTTCCCTGTGCTCCCTAGTGATTCTCTTTCATCTTTTTGGTCCATCTGGGTTGTGGAGGAGTTTTGTACCTTGTCATAGGTACACAATTTCGGTCAGCCTTGCTGATGGAGGCTGTTATCCTCACCAGTTTCCACTTGATCTGTTCTAGTGTTGCTTCGCTTAGGTCAGCTGGTTAAAATTCGCCAATGATTTCTCTGTGCGTTCCCAGTTGGCCGAAGCGTAGCTTTTACGGAGAGGGACCAGAAGTTGGATCCATGTGAGCGAGATGGTCGTCAATATCGCTATATGGTCGCTTGGTACTGTTGGGCCTGGCTCGCGATGGTAGTTAAGTGGGGAAGCCATCACCTGTCATGATTATAGACGAGCCTTGTTGCTGCCCGACATCTGGTCCAGCTCTTTCGCAAATGTCCCTAGCTACGTCAAATTTCTGACGTGCGTGTACAGGATACAAGTCAATATTTTAGTTGAAGTCACATTTTGTATTTTAAGATAGGTGTTTTTATTTTATGTCTTAGAGTATGCCACCTTGGCGACCTGTGCGTAAGTTGTGTTTACTTTCCTAGCTTCCTCCTATTTGCTTTGTAGCATCTTTTTCCTAATTAGCTCCTTTTTCATGGGGCAGGCCATTGCCATGGATCGATGGCACTTCTCACGGGGGCTCTTACACTCCGGCCAGTGGTGTTCTGTTTCGCTGCAGTTAGAACATATCTCTTGGGGCACTTGGTAGTATCTGGTTACGTGTTTCTCCATTTTATAGCAGCGGAAGCAGAATTGGATAGGGTGGAATTCTTCCCTCTCAATCTGTTCCCTGCTGATTTTGGCGTTAAAAAGTAGGAGTCCGACCTCCTTCGCTTACTTGAGCATAGATGTGTCACTGAAAATGATCTTGAACACATGGCTGTAGTCACTATTGTCTCTTTTGTTTTTGAATTTTATTATTTTGGTGACCTTTGCCCATTTCTGATTCTTCACTATCTCCTCCTTAATCTCTTACTTGAAATGTTCACCAATCCAAGTGTCCAACCTACGGCAGATAACGCTCCTGTGCGTGGAACTTAGACTGCCTCTTCTTTCGTCAGTTGCAGTCCTGCCCCTTGTCGGTGTGCTTCTGTCGACGAGTTCCACAGTTCGCTACTCCTAAAACCTGCTTTTCTAATGGTGCGCAGCGGGACCCGGGTGGTCCCAGTTTGAGCCATTTTGTCCGATGGGGAGCTTCTTGGGGTGGGTAACCACTGTAGGGTTGCTCCTTCGTCGTGGTATTTAGTTGGTACTTTTCTCCTAATCTTTGTGCACTCTTCTGTGGGTTACAATTCTTTTCTTTGTAGTACAGTGGTTGAGGTGGCAACCCGCTCTCCGTTGTAAGTGGGCTTCCATGAGCGTGAACTGCCGGATGGGTGGATGAAATAATGAAATGTGAACCCTCGCTCACGAAGTGTCATTGTATGGCAGACTTTTTGTTGGTTAGCGCGGAATCAACCATCGCTAACAGAAGGTGCCACCCCTCGATGATTTGGGTATCAGAACTGCAGCCGGCATACATAGAGACGGGTGTTACTTCCCTCTATGGTCGTCGCTAGGCTCCCTGGGTTCCTGGAAATAGCTATCACCCCTCCCCGGAAGTTGCAGTTCTGCCCCTTCTCCGGGTGCTTCTGTCGTCGAGTTCCACAGTGGGCTACTCCTCAAACCTGCTTTCCGTGGTGCCCCCAATTATATCTATCATAGTGAACGGCATAGTTGGGACGAGGCTAGATATATAGCAGTTCAGCTCACTTCAACTCCCTCACCCCGGTGCGGGGGTTGCGAGGGAAGTTCAGTTCGACATAAGTCGAATACTTAGGGCTCTATTAATTTCTCTTTTTTTAAAAACTCCGTAGGGAAAAGTGAATAAAAATTCACCTTCTTAGGAGGCCTCCTTTATCAGCCAAGAGTTCTTTTGAGTAAGCGTAAATTTTACAAGTCTGTCTGACAAATCAGCTAGGCTAAACATCTTAGAAGTCATCTTAATAAACGAAGAAAAGCCGGCCCTCAACACCTAGGCTACGAATTGGAATCGAACATTTAAGTTGTTTAAAAAATTTCACTCTCCGGATTGGCTCGTTTCCCTCGACATTACGTTCAAGCGTAGAGGAATAAATATCCCCTACAACCGTTTTCTTTTCATTGCCTCATTCACATTCCCTGATGTCAGGGTGGGGGAAAGACGTTATCTATACACCACAGCGTGCAATGTACTCGGAATGAAGATTAATTCAACCAGGTACAAGTAGCACCTCGCAGAAAGAATCTCCAAGGCCACAGCTGCAGTCAAAACTCAATACATGTTCAGAAATCTCCGTGAAAGCAATAAGAAAAAGATCTACAATGCACTTGTAAGATCAACGCTGCTACACCCCGCTTCTGTCCTCTCGTGTGTCTCAAAGACACAAAAGAGGAAACTACAAGTGGGACAGAACAAATGCATGTACCTGATTACAGGTACGCTCAGGATATAAAGAAGACGCTGCACCGGGAAGCGGGGTTAAGTCCCATTAACATTGTCATAGAAGAACGGACAAAGAATATGCAGGAGTTGGTTAATCGAGAATTTAACGGAGATATTGTTCAAGTGATTAACCTAAACTATTGACAAAAATAAAACCGATCAAGAAAAGAAAACAATTACGAAAACTCACCAAATTCTACAAGAACTCATCGCATATCGACAGCAAATTCACCGATGAAGACTGATCAATAACGAAGAAGACATCGAAGAAAAAACAAAAGACACGATTTACACTCCCTAAAAAATATATAAAAAAACAAAGACACTAAGCACAATACTAAAGTAATTAAAGTAATTTATTACTACAACAGCAAATGCGCATAACATATCCAAGGACATTAATTTTTTTAGACAAATGGCTTGAACGCCATAATAATATAAACTATCCCAAAGACAACAAAGGAACCTAAAAACAAGAAAATATTTAAAAGCGATAGGACTGATCACCAGGCACTTAGCATCTCTTTGAACCCTACCACACTTCTTTCTATTTTCACCACTTGTCTATTTTCAGCTATCTGCACACACACACCTACCCACTTATATCAATTCTTTTCATTCAACCTGATTCAGACTACACCATACTTCATGGGTAAAGGAGGAAAGAATACCTCAAGACGCTCCAAAGATGATCAAATAGATCGAAAGCTCAGCAATTTAAGTTCAGTTTTTATTAAAAAGAGATATGAACATAGGACAAGTTATCTACCATCAATAAGATAGACTAAAACGGACAGTAGGAATAATAGAAAGGCGAAATATACAATGGTCTTTAACTATATATATATATATATATATATATATATATATATATATATGGAAAAAATTCCAAGACAAACTGGTACGGTTAATGTAGTGACATTATTAGACAACTGCTCTGCTTCAGGTCCAGCGGTAGATCCTTTCTCCTCTAATAATGCTACTACATTAACCATACCAATTTGTCTTGGATCTTTTTCTATCTTTCGAGTGTTTTGGAAAAGGCAACGCTGTTAATATATTAATAATAACGGTTTTCTGTGACGGTAAAGAGGCTAACATAAAAGGGGCTAACTTTGAAACCATTTTCTTTCGGACTGGTGGATAAGTTATCCTTAAATGTAGTCTTCCAGTTCGAGGAAGAAAGGACCTCCCGCTGGACCTGAAGCAGAGCAGTTGTCTAATAATGCCGCTACATTAACCGTACCATCCATATGTGCGTGTATATATATATATATATATATATATATATATATATATATATATATATATTGCACTATCGATGTTATCTGGAGTTAAATAGAAGGAACATCCTTGTATTCTTTGTGACCCATGAACCCAAAGATAAGTATTTGATTTTGCCGGTGCGAACTGAAATTCAAAATGGCCATAATCTGAACTATTTTTTTGATGGTCTTTCACTTCGAATCCTTCAAACCCGTTTAGCGAAAAACTATTCACATTTACTAAGATTAATTGATTCAAGCGTAGCGAACAAAGACGACAAAATGACAATAGATATTACTCCTACTACGGATGATGATGAATTAATGTTAATATTGATAACGATAACGTGGCGCCATCATAAAAGGCAACTCATCCTGGTTATGGGCCGTTGGTCTGGGAAGCAGCGCAACCAAAACTTTTGTTCTTGCATGCGCAATGGGCGTTGACGTTCGCAAAACCCACTTTTGTGGGAAGGTGGTCGATAATAATAATATTAACAACAACTAGGCAATATGCAACTCACGTGACTAAGGAGCTGTTTGCCGGAAGATCGGGCGAGGTCGAAGATGGGGAAGTCCCAGCACGAGATGGCCTTGAGGAGGGGATCTTCCCGAAGGGCATCCAGGTTGTAGGTCGTCCCGTCCGAGAGCCAAAACACCCGCTGGCCGTCGTCAGCCTGGGAATTTTCCTCCCAGGATCTCTTCTTCTTTTTCTTCTTCGTCTTTTTGCCGTCTTCCTTCTCCTCTTCTTCCTTCTTGTCCGTTTTCTTGCCCTCCTTCTCCTTAGGTGGCCGCCACGTGACAGATGTTTTGGCGCTGTGAGACGTTAGCCAATTGTATGTGGCTTCTCCTTGGCTTGTTTCGTCGCCTTCGGATGAAGCCGGACAAGACCGCATCCTCTGGAAGGAGGGAACAAGTGGAAGCGGGTCTTTAATTACTAATATTCGTGCCCTGGGGGGAGCCAACAAAGGGACTGGTACTCAATCAGAAAAGGATAATGGGGACGGACAGCATAGCAAGGAAAAACCAATAGTGGGGGAACGTTTTTTTTTTTTAATTCTTCCGGTGGCACTGACATACAAAGAGACCGCAAACTCAAAGACACGAACTCGTCCCGCCCCACTCGGGAGGGGATGACAATATAACAAAGGATTCCAATGAACATTTGCAAGCCACACCCCTAAGAACCTCATTGTAATGTGGCGTTCACAGAGAGTGAGGGGAGAAGGTTAGGAGTGAGGATGATCTGGATGGCATCCAGATGATTGTTTGATTGCCACAATGCCATCGCTTTGCCCCAGGATGTAGACAAAAGAAAGTATCTAAAATATAATGTATGGCAGAGAAGCATAGATACATTCTTCATACACGAAAATATGTATAATATACATATATACAAGAAAGCACACATGCATGATACCTACGTATGATTCACAAAAGTATATACACTTGCTCTAGAACTGGTGTGGGCAAACTAGTGCCCGCCAAATGTTAGTAAATTTGAAAGAGAATGCGACCAAGCAACGCCAAATAATAGTGTGATCATTAACACTTTGCCCGCAAATTGTGTGACCCTACCCAGCGTGTATATATATGTAAATCTATTTGCATGTTTGTATATTATATTATAAACATATTTGTCTGTCTGTTTTGGTGAAACAGTGTGTGGGTGATGGAACCCTTAGTTTTGCCCTCCATTTGTTTTCTTCCCGCATGTGTGCGTATGGGTGGGAGAGTGCCGATTTAAAGGCTACATACACCAACGATCTTCACTAGGACCGAGTGACTCCTAAGTCAAGCTTAAGCTCAAGTTCATAACAATGGCTACTCTGGCAACTTTATTACCGCGTCAATGATTTTATTACCTTTCATTTGAATCATTTCAGTGTCCTGACAGATACCAAAAAGTTAAGTTGTGGGGTATTTTATTTCAGCCTAGCTTTTATTATCTTACAAGCCATTTAAAAAGCGAAATATTGAAGACAAATGCCGAGTGTTTAACAAAGAGTGGACTAAAGGGTATTTCTTTACTGACGTTGGAGTTAAGGCTGTATGTTTGCTATGTTCAAGGAATACAATTTGACACCGCACGCCAACTTTGGACACAATTTATCAAAGCAGGAAATGCAAAAGAAGGCAACTGATCTGGTAAAAAGTTTGAAGCAACAGCAAATTTTGTTTGAGAAAACTTCATCTTTACAAAGAAACGTGACAAAGTTGAGTTTTGTATTAGCAAATAAAATTGCAAAGCAAAACAAGTCATTTGCAGAATCAGAATTTATTAAAGATTGCATGGTTGATGCCTATCAGTGTTGCGTGTCCTGAAATTACATCAAAAGTAGAAGCCAGATATCCTTCACGAAAAACTATTGTTCGTCGCATAGATGCAATTGCAATGAATATTCAAGAACAGCTGTTAACACCCAGTGCTAGTTTTCACTGGTTTTCTATTGCTTTAGATGAGAATACTGACATTCAGGATACTACTTAGGTACAAAATTATATCAGAGGAATTGACGAAAACTTTCAAATTACAGATGAATTGTTATCTATAGAGTCTCTCAAAGACACTGTGGAACTGATTGATTTGCAAGCCACAACTCTTTAAAGAGGTTGTTTGAAAATAAACCACTGGTCGAGTTTTATGCAACTCTGCACTAAAAAAAGTTTAAAAATCCGAAAAGTTTTTCAAGAAAGATGTTTGTGTTGTTCGCAACAACTTACATGTGTGAGCAGACATTCTCCATATTGAAAGTTAACAAGTCAAAGAACAGATCACTTCTCACAGACTCGAATATTCAGTCAGTGTTGAGGATCAGCACAAGCAACTTGACACCTAATTTTTACAAACTGGGAAATGACTGCAGTCGGATGCATCATTCTCAATGAGTCATTGAGATCCTTCTGTTGCTAAGTTTACTACTTTAAAATATCAATAAAAATTAAGTTTTCTTCTTTAAATTAAGTTTATTTGTTTTCAATTTCATGTGAAGTATCTCCTTTAAAATATAAATTGATTTTTTTCTTTAAATTGAGTTACTTTAAATGTGTTTCATTTAAAGTTTCTACTTTAAAATATTAATTACTAAGATTTTTTTTTTATTTCTTTAAACAGTAACTTTGTTTTTCAAATAAACCTGTTTTTATACTTTATAATCATTAATATTTTTTTTTTCTTAAAACAAGGTTATTTTGTCTTTCAAATGTGTTTCATTAAAAGCTCCAACTTAAAAATACTTTTTAATAAAAATTGTTTTCCTCTCAAATAAATGCGTTTCATGTGAATCTTCTACAGTACTTTAAAATATTAATTAATAAAAGTTAATTGCAGTTTTTCCTTTAAAAGCCTTTTATTTTGTCTATTTTAAATATTAATTATTTGGGGTTAATATACTATGCGGCCCTATAAAATTGTGAATTTTTCAATGTGGCCCTTGCACTGAAAAGTTTGCCCACCCCTGCTCTAGAAAGTATTCATACCCCTACCGAATACCACAATTCTTCGCCATAGTTAATGAATTTCTTAATGTAAGGTAAGGAAATTTGGATGGATTGAGACGAAGAGTGTGAAGACTGCGATGGCGATTCCAAACCACTTCTTATTTTAGTTTCCTTCAACCCGGAAGAAAATCAGATCGATGTAAATTTGTGGTAGGCGTCGTGCGGGTAGATCCATCCCGTTTATTGCTATTAGCCAAGCATGCGAGCATCAATCACTCTTCAGATAATCCTCAAGAATAATAGATCCGCCTCCATGTCTTACTGGAGGAAGTGTTATTTGGAACCGCAGCCTCACCCCTTTTACACAAAACATACTTGACATCCTTTGTGAGGTCGAAAAACACAATCTTCGTTTCATCTGGCTCATAGCACATGACTCCACAAATTGACGTTCCAAATTAATGTTTTTTCATAGAGGTTTCTTCCTCATCCATGCTACACTTATGCAACACATTGGATACTGTGTTCTTCTAGCTGACCATTCAACCTGCATTTTAGCCATCCTTTAGTTATTGTTAACAGATCTAAAGGTCCTTGGAATCACTGATTGCGCTGTAGATTTAAGGAGTTTAGTTCTTCAGAAATCCTCATGTAGCTAATTTTAGATTTAAATTTCATAATTATCTCGTTTTGATGTTGGAAGAAAACTCACTCACTATTCGCCATGCTGGTTTCTAAAACGTTCTAAACTATTCCATATTATAAATATGTAGGTGACAATAACTAGTGGTGTGACTATGAAACTGTCATAAATTAAACATGGATGTGAATATTATATCGTATGAAGACTTTTTGGGTTGCAAATTTCCATAAAGTATTATCATTATTTCTTTATGTCCAAATCTACCAAACTTTGATATTTTGTGGGTGTCTGAGAATAATGCTCCTAAATTATGTAATTTCCCTGCAATAAATGTTTCATAAGATATGACCAAAACTATGGTATTAGTTAGAGATATGAATACTTTTTGGAGTAGTACACCATTTTTCACTAATACGCACACATGTACTCGTTATTGATCTAACAAATATACACACTATCTTTCAATCTCTATTTCACATTCATATCTAGAAATACGACCATACAAATGTATGTGTACTTTTAATTTTTCCCGCGGGTAAATTTGTAAAATAATTTTAAAGGTCTAAAATATTTTCTAAAACTTTAATCTAATAAAATCAAATCGATTATTTACAAGTTATTGAAGTCTTTTTTATTTAATGGAGGCTATAAAGTGGTTGTAATTTGTTGTATTTTAGCCCTTTTCACTATTTTCTTCTTTCACCGCCCCAAGTATTCTCTTCTCTTTATTACTCGAGCTATCTACCAACCACAAATTTGACTCCCCTAACTTTACCACTTTGTTCACAAATCTCTTCAACTAGCAAAAGGGGAACCACGGGCTACCAGAGGTGTGAGCAACCATGATGCAGATGACATCTGGAGGCATGTGCTTCCTCTCAGCCCGAATAGTCGAGGGGTGATTTGCTTTAATTGGTTTGACAAATTCTGGAGATTTTCTTATGGGCCAGATTCTTGTTGCCCCCAGGACGCTTCTCTTTAGACTAGCCGGGCTATGAATTACGTTGTTTCAATTAAACTCTTTTTTGTATAGCAATTTGAAGATGTCACAAAAACGAGAAAATAATGACCATTTAATCAAAATAGGATCCATTTCCATTAAAGATCCCCTTTCGATAAAAAAGTATCTTCAAAGTGGGTTGGTTTAAGCGGGAGAAATCCTTTCTCATCTTTTGAAATTCTTGTCGTTCTTGTGTAATATCGTTTCCAATTTTTAGTATAATTTTTTTTAAGATTACCTCTTTATCTTGTTAATCGGTCATTGGATTACAATCGGTAATTTTTCTGTTCCATCCATCGTCTTGGAATCTTGTCACATGGCCTACCAGCTCCATTTTAAGCTTCTTAAAGCTTCCACAATATCCTGAAGTTTGGTTTATTCACGTAGTCAAATGGTTGATTTTCTTTAAGCCAAGTTATCCCCATCATAATAGGTTCATTGCCTCTTTGTATTGTTCTCCGTTTTAATATATTTTTAGGGGTTAGGATCCAAGTTTCTGTTCCTTAGGTCAGAGTTGGATTTATGCATTGTTTGTATACTTTCCTTTTCACGAATATAGGCATTTTGCTCTTGAAGATGAACCTTGCCTTTCTAAATGCTTTCTAGCCAAGAGTGATTCTGTTTTGGATTTATTGATTTTTTCCCCAAATAGATACATTTATACCATTTCAACTTGTTCGTTGTTAATTATAATGTCTATCGTGTCGACCTCTGGATGGTTTATCAGGACTTTTATGTTTCTAAGTTATATTTTTGGACCCCCTCCTTTGCTTTCATTGTTAAGTTGAGGAAGCATTGTTTGAATCTATTGTATGTTTGTTATCAGCTATGAGTATAATTTCATCTGCAAATCTCAGATGATTGAGGTAATCTTTATAGATTTTAATACCTTTTTTGCCAGTTTACCTACTAAGCATGTATTCTAGACAGGACGTGAATAATTTAGATTTTTCTGTGCAATATAATGTGGGATCTGGATTTTGGGGCTATGTGTTCTATAGTATCTATGTAGATGAAGAGGTCGACATGATATACATTACTTTGCTTCTTAATGCCGTTATGATTGCTAGTATTTCTATCGAATCAGATGTTTTCTGGTAGTTTATACTATAGGTGGTCAATGGTTGAGATGCCTTTTCTGAAGCCAACGTGTTCTCTCAGATGTTGGTCATCTGACTGGCTTTTCATTCTAATGTTAATGACTCTACAAATAGTTGATAGACACAAGACAGAAGGTTGATTGGATGGTCCATTTGATCACCTTTTTGTTTTGTGTATTATAGTATTGCGGCATCCTTTGGAATCTTGTATTGTTTTAAACATTCAGTGAAGAGGCAAACTAGTTTGTCCACAATAATATCTCCAGAATCATTCAGCAAGGTATGAGGTGATGCCTTAACCTGGTGTTTTGTGTCTCATCATTTGTTTGATTTAAATTTCAATTTCTGATTCGAGAACGGCTTTTCATTATATTCTTTAATTCTTTTAAATATTTTTATCGATCAATGATGACTATCATCTCCCTCTTTTATAATCATTTTATACCCCTTTTCTTCTTTGATGGTGTCTTGAACAATAGTTATAGTATATTTTCTTATGTCTGCTCTCTGTTTTTTTCGAATGAACCTGTTTAGGTTCGTGAATTGAATTTATTGGTGGTTTGCGTTTGTTTCTGTAAGGTGTTTACGCTTCTTCATCAGGATTTAGTTGTTTGTTTTTTTAGTTTGTTGTTGTTCGGATTTTGTGTTTTCTTGTATATTTCAGCAGTTTCTGTCAAGTTATTGTTCATCTCTTGTCTATTGCTGGTGTTAATGGGGTCAAGAGGATTTCTATGGCATGCTCTTCCTGCGTATTGGCATATGTCAGTGCGTACACTTGGATCATTCTGAGGTTGCATTTCTTATAGATTCTTAGGTTTACATAAGCTAATCTTTCCGATATCCCGTAAAACTCTTAACATTTCTTTGAGCTCTCTACGTATCTAGAATCCTGCCTTTGATCTTCTTTTCCTTTGTGATAGAATAGGTCTGATGGTCACTTGTTTCATTGATAGCGTCCCCGTATCATCGGGTTTCCCACAGACAATTTGATATCATTAACTTCAGTGAGGATTTCTGTGAGATAGACCTCCTCATATAGTGTAGTGTAATTGTAGGTTGCAATGTACAAGTCTTTATTTATGTTTTTGATATCGTCTTTGCGATTGCGACCATGGGGAGAAAGTGCTTGAAAAGATGGTAACAAGTAGGTAAAGAGGCTCATAATTCTTTAAGATTAAAGAGAGCCAGGTGAGGGATATGGGGCATGGCATTATGATGAAGCATTGGCCCATGTCAATTGACCAAGTCAAGCTGTTTGTTGATCAATCTTGAATGCATTTCACCAATCTGCCGACAAGACGATTTTGCCCTTATCATTTCCTCCAGTTTAAAGAAAATGGAGGATTCCTCCCATATTCCACCGTTCCTTACAAAATTTCTGCTGTCGATGCCCTGTTTTAGTTATTAATGAAGTAATAATAACCCACCTGTTTGGATGAATTCAAATTTTTCCTTTTGTCGGAGGTTTCCAAGATCAGATCCTGATAACGTTGAAGGGTCTGGCGGAAGCCGTTCTCCCCCCTCTCCGTTGACTTGGGGGAGCCACCAGAGCTCTCGTAGCTGGAGGTTTGGTGTCGAGCTCCCAACCTCTTCTGACCATAGGTGGAACGTTCGTCCTCAACTCCACTGCCCTTAGAATTCAAGGCATTGGCGGACATCTGCTGGTTCTGTAACGTCATCCCCCTTAACGTGGCACTCCTGCTGTCCGTCGGAGACCGGCAGTCGTCGAGGCTCTTCCGGGGGAGCATGAACGGGGTTCTGGTCCTGTTTCCCCCCCTGGTCGGTTCCCACGCATTGTGGGTGTATATGATAATGGGCGGTTTGTTTTGGTACGAATCCTGTCCCAATGCGTCTTGTTGGTGATGGTCGTCCTCTTGGTTCAGCGGCTCTGAGCCTAAAACGGGATAGTGCGAATAGAGAGTCCCTCGGTTGCGTCCCTTCAATGCAGATCGGAACTCAACGCTGATGTTGCATTTGCGTAATGGCGTGGTATAGCTGCGGGTTTCGTCTTGGGAGGAACGGGGAAGAGTATTGCTTGGGGAGAAGTCTGGAACGAGAAAAATGATCACTAGTGACAAAATGCACATTTCAAACTCTGTACCTTGACCCTTTCCTCTATATATTCTTATCCTCAATTAATTCATCTCCAAAAGCGACCACTATCTCGGGAATGGAGGGATTTGTGGAATGAGAAAACGAGGCAAGGCCTGGGATGTTCAGTTTTGGGGAGATCTTACAGGAAAATCCTAAAGATATTTTGACCCAGATAAAAATGAAGGAATACTAGGATTCGTTCTAGCTGAAAATTAACAAGAATCAAATCCTAAGCGATGACACGCCCTTCTTGGATTAATAACGGCCAGTGGTTGTAATAATTGCCGGATTCTGCATCTAAACCCATCTCCTTAAGGATCATCGACCCCCTGGCCTTCGATCTAATTGAGACCTGAGAAGTATATAGGCAATGAACTTTATCCATACATATATGATGATTGTGTCCAAGCGAATTC
This sequence comes from Ceratothoa steindachneri, assembly GCA_963969495.1. Classification (NCBI taxonomy): domain Eukaryota; kingdom Metazoa; phylum Arthropoda; class Malacostraca; order Isopoda; family Cymothoidae; genus Ceratothoa; species Ceratothoa steindachneri. Next base: position 176,752,874 of record OZ018325.1, on the reverse strand, counting down.
CTTTCAATGTGTCAGGAGTAAAAATGCTTACGAGTGTTCTGGGAGTCGCTGTTATGTTTATACAGGTGATTCTCATTAGACTGGGTCAATCCGGACCCCAGAAGTGGTGCATGCAAAATCACAACAAACACCAATTGCTAAAAATCATCGCAGTAACACATTAATATCTCAAAAAATTAAACCCCTTTCTTTACGGATTTATGATCAAAACTTCTTTTAATAATTGTTCTCTTAATGGTCTATTTTTCATATTGCTCCTGTCTATCTAAGCTATTTTTATTGCGTCTCTATATGTATGTCTACCTCACGCCCTCTATATGTTGGCCACTTTTGCTACTTCTCTCTCTATCTGTATATGTATTGGGGTTCTCACACCACCTTTCATTCCCCACCTTTCTTATTTTAGCAGTTTTCTTCTTCTAACTCACTCCCTCTCCTCCCCCGTAAGGGGCTAGGCGATTTGCCTTCCTGGCCGAAGTGCTGACGGGACTCAGCGCATCGTCCGGCCCCAGCTTAGCCTCTTCTCATTCCTTCAGACAGCCTGTGTTTCTCTCCTACTTCCTCACCTTCCCTACAACCTCTCTCACAACTTTCTCTGGTTTGCCTCTATTTTCACAGGGTAGATGCTGACCTTCATCTCAGCCAACTATCCCCGATCGGGGCTGATGGGGTAGGGGACAATGTTCCCTAACCCCTGAGCTCCAGTTTGGGGTGGTGGGTTTTAACAAACTGCTTCATCTCCACCCATACCTTCCTCACATCCCCTTTCCTTCTCACTTCACACTCAATATTTTATACGCCGTGCCCAAGGTGAAGCCGCCATGCCGAAAGGCTGCCAGGTCACCAGGCGGGAGGGGTGGCCTTAAATGGCGGCACCTGCCTCTGCCAGCCCCGTACGCACCCCTTGCAGAGCGGGCTTCTGTGAGAGGTGATTAGCGTCTGCATCCCGTGAAAAGTATAGGGTCCCCAAACCCGGTGATGAAAATTTAAAAAAAAACCTCTTCCCCTTTTCCCCTCAGCATCGATGGAACTGCGTTCGGGAAGCTCCACTGAAAAAATGGAGGTCCCCTTGCTCCCTGTGCTTTCACAGGGGAACGTACAAAATTCTTTGAGCAGAAAAGGGCTTACTCTTCTCCTTTGCCTACGGGTGTAGGGGACTCCTCCTCACCCCCTTCTCTGGAGGTGCCCTCAGGTTACTCCCTCTTTCCAGCGGCAGTCTCCCCTTTACTTTCCTATGGGACTGCCAAGAAAGCCGGCAGGCAGCCCATAATCGACCGCTCCTCATTGAAGCCGCTCGGTAGGGCAAACACCCTTAAGGGGAAGAGGCAAGACAGGGCTCATCGGTCGCTTCCCTCAAAAGACCTGCTGGCTCGAATATTAAACCTAGCGGGGGTCAAGGTACGTGCGCCCCCACCCCCTAACCCGATTAGAGAGAATGCTCCCAATGGGACATGTGATGTCCTGAGGGGGATGGCCACATGGATGCCTCCCCTAGATAGACATGGTCCTTGAGGCAACCCAGCACCAGGCGGTAGGACCTTTCATGGGGGCGAATCCGGGCTCGACGCCAAGCACCGAACGCGGGTCCGCCGCTATGCAAGGTCGTTCTCAAACCGCTCGGGTCTCCAAGGAAGTACAAGGAAGGGAGGGAACTTCTCCTCCAGCCGTGCCCCTGCGACCGCCAGGACCTTCTCAATCTGGGAGTACTTTGCTGAGGCTGGTCAATATGACCTGGTCGCTCCTGGTGGTGAAGGAGGGGGAGAATCGGGTTCATTCCCCGCCCTCCTCTCCTAAAAAGAAAAGAAACAAAAAAAAAGATAAAAAAGACTCGGGGTTCCTCTTCATCAGTAGGTGCTGCCGGGACGAATGGAACTGCTACTTCGGTAAGCGACCAAGCCAAGATCGGCAAGTCTGGTCCCACTGTGACCCCCCCATCACCCCAGTTACGGAATCCCTGGCAAAGACCAAAAGTACAAGTGCACAGAGTGGAGCCTCGAATACGTCGGGGTCCCTCATTCAAAGACTACCCAGAAATTTCGAACCCGGTGGCTTCAAACGCTTCCTGGTTATTCGCTCCACTGATGGCAGCATGTTGGCTAAGAGCAACATGTCCATCAGAGGAGAGCTTTAGATAGTGTGATTGGTAGAGAGCCGAAGGTGACCCGTTTCTCGGACGGGAGACTTTTGGTGAATGTGTCGAATCCCTCCGAGGCGGCCATGATTAGTGCTCTTCGGATACTTGATGGCACGCCGGTGTGTTAAGGCTGCACTTTACCATGAACTTCGTGAAAGGAGTAGTTTATGCAAGGGAACTCGTTGACTACTCCATAGAGGATAAGACCTTTATGCTGGCTAACCATGGGACGGTCAAGGTCGAACGTGTGATGAGAAAACAGGGAGGGGCCTCGAGACCCACCCCTACACTCTTCGTCACTTTCAACTGTGACAAGCTCCCTGAGTCGGTACGTGCCGGTTGGTATCGCTTCCACGTGAAGGCATTAGTACCACTGCCGTGGAGGTGCTATTACTGCCCCCGCTTCGCCCATACAAATCGCTCCTGTCGACGCGCAAAATTGGGTTTTACCCGAAATCTCTGTAAGTTGCTCCAAGGCCGCACTCAATAAATCCAAATCGCGTTTGGCCAAGTATGTCAATTTCGGAGAGCCCAATCCCCCTTCTTCGAAGCAATGTAGTGCGTATCACCTCCGGAAAAAAAATCCTGGCCATACAGGTTCAGGATCCTCTCTCATATCACGCCCGACGCTGCACGGGACGTCCTATGCCTCAATGTTGAAAAAGACACCCTCTGCTCCTGGCCCCTCCAGGCCTACGAGTACGGTCGTTTCCACGCCCGTTTAGAACCCTTCTGCAGATTCTCCTCACCCTGCGCGCTCCCCTAGTAAAGCTGGCGGCACAAAGGGTCCACACGGAGCCCAGCTAAAACCTGGGCTACCTCTCCTATCCCCCAGCGTGACCGTTTCCCGTAAGGCAAATCGGCCACGCGCCTCCACTGAGTCGTTAGACTCACAGGAGGCAACACCCCTGAAGTTGGTCGCCAGGTCATCTTCCGGGCTTTCTAAAGCTGCCCCCCGAAAGAAGGACAGCACTAAAGGAGGTTCAGCTCCTTCGCCCACGCCCGGTGGTGGGCTAGGTGGCTCGGAGACGGTGGATCCTCGAGAAAAGTGCTCCCCGCCTCCGATGGTTTCGAGGCGGAAGGAGGAAAAAACTCGTATGGCGAGCCCAACATTCCGCAATAAGTCCTCGAAGACGACAGCGACTTCAGCGCATTGTCCGGCCAACAGCGCCCGGAGTTCTGCCTCCGAAATGGGTACGGCCATTCCCGTGAGGGTCTTCTCTTCGAAAAGGGCGCCCGCATCTCCCCCGAGCTGGACCTAGAGCTCATATTGCTTCAATGGAATTGCTGTGGACTCTGGGAAAACTGGGAGTACTCTAGGAGGCTCGTCTCCTCCCGTACCCCGTCAGCTATCTTTTTGAAGGGGATCATGCTGGGCGAATGCCTCCTGCCTACCTCCTCAAGGTATAAGGGTTTTACGACCCTACTACCACGGAATGGGGCTAGGCGGGAGGATATACGAATTACACTCAGCATGATGTCTCCGGTCTTCTCTTCGCTTTAGATACCTCTTTTCAGGCAGAAGCTTTCCAGCTGCATCGTGATAGGAGGTATACTATTATTTCCACGTACATTCCACCGTCAGCTGACTTCGACGTGGGGGACTTCCGCCGGGTCGTGGCAAGGGTGCGGAGACCCCTTCTCTTGCTCGGAGATGTAAACGGTGGACACCCCATCTGGAGAGACTATTATATTAATCTCTGAGGTTAAGTCCTTGCTGACCTGATCAACGAGCTTGTGATAGGTGTCCTAAATGTGGATGACTTTACGCATCTCTGCCTGAGAAGCGTTTCATTTTCCTGCCTCGATCTATCTATTTGCTCTCCGGATAACTTTCCCATTCAAATATAATTTTTTGGCCGCTGCCACCAGAGAACCCGCCCCGGTGGTTCTTGGCGCGGGCGCGATGGTCTGCATTTCAGTAAATGTCTGAATTCTCTATCTCAGTCTAGGAGTTTAGGTCGGTAGATGAGGCCGTTGAGTGTTTCTCCGGCAACCTCGACCACTCCCGTGGTGGTCAGGTCAGCTCAGACGTCTCTCAAGCAGAAGCGTTATGCCTACATGCGCTATAAGCGCCGCCCGAACGATATCACTGTGGGTAAATTTCGTCGGGCTAGGGCTAGGTTCCGGTATATTTCGAAACACGCCCGCCGCTTTTCTTGGCGGGCATACATGTCTTCACTTAACTGGAAGACCCATCTAGGAGAGGTGTGGAAGCGAGTCAACACGAGAGTGGGACCGCAATCTCGGTTCCATTCATTCCGCTCTTGCTTCGTACGCAGACACTACCCATTGGCCGGACGATGTCCCTTACGCCATGCTTCGACACCTGGTTGAGCGAGGCATAGCCGTTCTGTTATATTTTTTCAACAGGATCTGAATGGAAGGTCTCCTCCCGAAATCCTGGCAAATCGCTACTGTGCTCGCCTTTCGCAAACCGAGGAGAGATCACTCTACTCCGGCCGATTTCCGCCCGATCTCTCGAAACTTTTGCGTGTGGAAGTTGATGGAGAAATTGGTAAATGTTAGATAAGCCTATTTTCTGGACAGCGAAGGCCATCTGTCTTCTGCATAGTGTGGACTTCGCAAGTTCGACTCCAAGTCAATTGCTCTGCTCCGACTGCAAAATACCGTCTGCGAGGCCTTTCTTCGTAGACAGCACTACACCACGGTATTTTTCGATCTGAAGAAGGCCTATGGCATGGCTATACAGTATCATGGAGACTATCCACACGATGGGGGCGATGGGCGCCTCCTAGTCTTTATATCTGAATTTTTGCGAGATCGTCGATTCCGCGTATGGGTAGGGGGGAGCCCGCTCCGGCTCGAGGGAGCAGGAAGAGGGTGTTTAGCAGGGAAGTGTCCTCTGTGTCACACTCTTTGCCCAGAGAATCAACGGCATTACCTCGGTGCTGCCGGAAGATGTTCTCGTTACGCTCTACGTGGACGACCCATCGATCTCTTTTTGCGCGGCCCAGGTGGCAACTCTGGAGCGTCGACTACAACAGGCATTGAATCGCGTCTCTTGCTATCCCGAATAGGACAGGTTTCGGTTTCCCTTGGCAAAAACTAAGGTGGGGCACTTCTGCCACCATCCACGGCTCCACCCCGACCCAGACTTGTTTCTTAATGGGGTACGCCTGGAAGTGGTTGAATCTCACCATTTCCATGGTCTTGTATTTGGCCTACGCCTCACCACGGAGGCTCATATTCGCAGCCTTAAAGCCTCTTGTACCCGCACCATGGATATTCTCAATTCAGTGACGTTCCACGCTTGGAGCGCTGATAGGGCTACTGCCTTACTTCTTTATCGATCCTTTGTTCGTTCGCAGCTCGACTACGGATGCGAATTTTATGCATCCGCAGCTGAACGTGTATTGAGGAAAGTGGATTCAATCTACTACACCGGCCTTCGCTTGGCGACCGGTGCCATCCGCACTTCCACATTTGAGAGACTACTAGTCGATGCTGAGGAGATACCACTCGCTGTACGCCGTGCACAGTGCAGTATTCGCCTGTATGCGCGAGCCCGGCGGCTCCCTCAGTCTCCAACAGCTCTCAATGCATCCGCAGCTGATTTCCTCGATGCCTATGCCGCTGAGAGACGCCAGTTATACCCTAAGCCCTTTGGATTTAGGGCCAGGAAACTCATTCGAGAGCTAAGTATAGCTGTCGTGCTGGTGGAGCCCCTGGTTCTGCCACGCCTCTGCTCCCAAAACCTCTAAGGTGCCGGTAGTATTGCGTTCAACCTTTTTGGAGCACACCTCGTATCACGCTGGAACCGTGCTAGTGTATAGGGATGGCTCCATGTCCGAAGAGAGGGGTCGGCTTACACGACGTATCACCTCTGTTTATCAGTGTGGCTCTGCCAAACGGTGTGTCTGTCTTCACGGCCTAGCTAGGGGCAATACACCACTCGGGACTGCAGATTACGCGACGTGCCCGGTTCGGAACCGGATTGTGATCTATAACGACTCACAAAGCGCCCTAAGTGCTCTCGGGAGATTGGAATATCCGCATCCCCTGGTTCGCGATATCGGTAACGCCACGGTTTTGGTGAGTCAGGCGCATGTCGAGATTATCTTCTGCTGGGTTCCTGGACATGTAAGAATTGCGGGGAATGAGCGCGCCGATGATGGCGCCAAAGAGTTCGCGAGGACTCGGCGACCAGACCACCGTTTCGCTCTTCCTCACACTGACTACATGGCAGGAATACGGGCAGCTCTTCGGACTGCTTGGCAAAGAAGATGGGAGATGGTCGAAGGAAACTTAAAGTTGCGTGCCATTGCGCCGCGACTGTTCCCATAGACCTAACCCCCAATGAGGCGGAGGCTTCAGGGTGCTTTCTGTCGTCTCCGAATTGGGCACAATCGCGGGACGCACCGCCTTTTGATGGAGCGCTCGCCAGCGCCCTACTGTGAAGACTGCCTTGTCCCCCAGACTGTTCGGCACATTCTTTTTTAATGCCCCAGTCTGGGCGATCTCCACGCACGTTACCTGTCTAGGTACCAGGATGTGCGGGGTCGCTACCGCATGTCCCTTGTACTCGGGACGAGTTCGTGCACATTGCTTGGTGTACTTATAGACTTTTTGGGGGGGAACCCGGCCTTCTCTCCTTTATTTAACTAGTTAGTTTATTTTTTGCTCTTTTAGAACGTTGGACGTTCCTGCGCCTGGGGACCTTTCCCCAACGACGGATCTTGCTTCTTGCTTATTGCGTTTTTTCTTTTTATATTTTTATCGTTGGTATTTTTATGTTTGTTTGCATCTTATTTTAAAGATGCCTAGAATTAAGCAGTGTTGACTATGGCGACAAATGCCCAAGTAGGCAGTCGCCAGATGAGCTCTTAAACTAAAAAAAATCTCTATGTATCTATCTCTCTCTCACTCTCTTCCTCGAACTCTACCTTTCTCTTCATCCCTGTTTCTCTATCTCTCTTTGTCTCCACCTATTTAATTCAGTTTTTTATCTCTTCTAAATGGTGTTCTAATAACTTGGACCGATTTTAAATTTGAGTTAAGTTTAAGCGTCTAATGATTTTTTTTCTTTTTCATTCAGATTTAACAATTTGAGTCTTTGGCAATTTCAACCATGGAAAGATTAACAATCGAATAACGTGTTAAAGTTATCGAAGCCTATTACGAAAATGGACGTTTAAACAGAAACGCATTTCGAGCACTTCGCGATTTTTTTGGTCAACATAATCGACCAACCGAGTGTGCAATTGGGAAAATTGTTCATAAATTCAAACAAACGGGATCGGTGGCACATATAAAAACGCCATTGCGTGCTTTTTTTCCCCGTTTAGCTGAAAACATTTTAGCAGTGCGCTAGAATGTAGCTGAAGATCCAGACCCCTCGATTCGTCATCGCGCGCAGGAATTGAACCTCTGCACAACAAGTTTACATCGAATTTTGACAAAAGATTTGTCTCTACACGCTTAAAACAGTCAATTGACACAAGAACTGAAGACTGCTGACCATTTGAAGCGCCGTACATTTGTCAATTGTGTGCACAAGCCGATGATGAAGCCCATTTTCATCTTGGTGGATTTGTTAATAAGCAGAATTATCGCATTTGGGCTGATGAAAATCCCAGGAAGATTGTTGAAAAGCCACTACATCCACAAAAGGTCACTGTTTGGGGTGCATTTTTTGCTAGCGGAATCATTGGGCCGTATTTCTTCGAAAATGATGCCGGGAATTCTGTTACAGTGACAGGCGAGCGATACCATGCCATGATAACCAACTTTTTATGGCCTGAATTAAATTCTATGGATGTTGAAGATTTGTGGTTTTAACATGACGGCGCCACATGCAACACAGCCAGTGCAACAATGGCTTTATTGAATGACAAGTTCCCAGTTCGCATCATCTCTCGAAACAGCGAGGTCAATTGGCCACCACGATCGTGTTACTTGACGCCTTTAGATTTCTTCCGTTGGGTTCATCTCAAAAGTAAGATCTATGCCAACAAGCCAACAACAATTTAACAGCTGAAGGATGAGATAATAAGGCATATTGGTGAGATCGAGGAGCAACTATGAAGAGATGTCATCAAAGATTTTGACCATCAAGTTGAGGTGTGCCGCCGAAGCCTTGGCGGACATTTAAGCGATATTATTTTTCTCACATAATTGCCATGACTTAAATAACCTGATCCAATAGTGAAATCAATAAATTTTCACCAATAACACTGTTATATTTACTGAAAAATTCGATCCGTCTTAATGGAACACCCTTTATATCTACCTCTCTTTCATCCCTCACCCTATTGCTCTATCTCCATCTCTTTCTGTATACCTTCCTCTTTATACGAGGGGCGGTCAATAAGTTTTGCGAATCGGTAGGGCAAAACAGAATAAGGGAAATGGCTGATTGTAGGGGTGTTAGGACAAGTTATGACAATTCAGGACCTGCAGCCACACGCTCCTGCCTCGTCTATTTAAAAAGCAGTAGCTGATCGCAGATCGTCAGTCACAAAGTTTTCAACAATGGAGAAGGTTTAGCACCGCGCAGTGATCAAATTTTTGACCAAGGAAGGCAAGAATGCAAAAGAGATCCATGAACGCATGGCAGTGTACACCAACACCGCCCCTTCCTATGCAACCATTTCTCGCTGGAATAGGGAGTTCCGCCATGGTCATGAGTCCCTTGAAGATGGCCCCCGCCCAGGACGCCCGTCAGACGTGACCAACGAGGACAATGTGGCCCGTGTGGAGAGGATCATCCTCGAAAATCGACGGGTGAAGGTCGAAAAAAATCGAGCGAGAACTTAGAATATCACATGGAAGTGTTATCAACATCATCCACGACAATTTAGCCATGACCAAGGTCTCTGCACGTTGGATCCCTAGAAACCTCACGACCCATGATCGACTTTAACGTTATCAAATTCCACAAGGCCAGAGTTGCACAAGCTGCCCTGCGCGAGTGCGGATTCGAGGAGCTCAACCACTCCCCCTACAGTCCAGATCTGGCCCCTAGCGACTACTTTTTATTCCGCCAGCTCAAGGCTGCAATGCGTGGATGCCGGTTTGGGGACGATGAAGATGTCCAGCTCGTCGTCCAGAAGTGGATTGAACAGCAGTCGGGAGATTTCTGGTTGTCGGGAATTCGAAGCCTCAGGGACAAGTGGCGCAAGTGCATTGAAGTCGAGGGTAGTTATATTGAAAAATAATAAAACACTTTTCCTCATTTCTCGTTTCCTTATATCCGAATTGCAAAACTTATTGACCGCTCCTCGTATCTCTCTCCCACTCTATCATCTTTCTCCCTCTTTCTACCTCTCTCCCTCCCTCTCTCTCTCCATCTTTCTCTCCACTACTCTCCCTCTCTTTTTTACCCCCCTTCACCGATGAAGGATGTGTTGGGCGGGTTCTTTCTTTTTGTGTGCATCGTATTGTGTCTGTGCGGACTTACGTTTTCCTATTGGCCTTATTATTTACTATATAGGTTCATTATTGTTCTAAATTTATTCCTGAAATTATTTTACTCGTGTCTTAGCTCCATTTAAATATAAATCGCCTCAATTTTTGTGATTGCTTATATTGGCGGGAAACTAGTCACTAATAGTGGTAAGGGAAATACAAGAGCACAGGGAGGGGCAGCGAAAGCAGAGATGCAGAGGAGATAGAGCGGAAGATATACAGGCTAAAAGAGGTCCTTCAGGGATAGAAGGGCTGAGTTGTCTTTATGCCGATGCTCGTAGTCTTAGAAATAAGAAGGATGAGTTATTTAGTTATATTATTGATGAAGATATAGATATAATATGTGTAACAGGATCATGGGTTAATGAAAATAAATTTAAGGACAATGTTAGTGAATCTGAACTACATTACTTAAAGAGGAGATAAAACTGGTAGGTAGTTTGATTATTTATATCAGAAACGGCATTTCTTCAAATCTAAATAATTCTTTAAAACAGAGAAAAGTTGAGTCACTTTGGATAGATATTAGAGTTAGTAAAAATAGGATAATACACTTTGGAGCCTTTTACAGACCACCCGGACAGTCTAATTGTACTGATGAGTTAATGATCAGGGAAATAAGTAAAGGATGTGAAGTAAGATACAGTTATTCTTGGTGCCCTTAATTTAAATTCTGTGGACTGGAAAATATGATGGGAAGGGGATGTGAAGTAAGATACAGTTATTCTTGGTGCCCTTAATTTAAATTCTGTGGACTGGGAAATATGATGGGAAGGGATAGAACAAGCTGTAAGTTTATAGAATGCTTTGACGATAAATCTTTTACTCAATTTGTTAATAAGCCAACAAGATGTGCTAAATCTACGTTACTGGTTCTTTCAAATGGTTCAGGAATTGACTGTCGGGAAAGCTTTGGGAAATAGGGATCATCAGATGTTTTTTTTTAACTTGGGAATAGTGAAAGGTAGAACATCAACAAACACGAAAACTTCAAATTTTTATAGGGGAGATTATGATAAATTATGAAATTTGCTAAATCAGATTAGGTGGTATATAGAATTCAGGGGGAAGAATACTTATGAGATGTGGGACACTTTTAAGACTATATTAAACATAGTCCAGGAGCAGTGTATTCCAATGAAGGCTATTAGGAAGAAATGTAGGAAGCCGTTGTGGTGGAATCAGGAGATAGCTAGGAAAATTTCTGAGAAGAAAAAGGCATGCCAGAGATTAAAGCGAGAAGTAACTTTTGACAATTTAAATCATTATAGGTCGACCAGAAATTAACTAAATAAGATTATTAAGAAGAGAAAAAAGGTGGCAGAAATTAATTTAGTTGAAAATAATAATAAAGATCCAATAAAATTCTTTAGCTATTATAGAATTAATAACAAATCTAACAGTGATAAAATTGGGCTTATTAGATATGAAGGGGTTTTGAAAGAATATGATGAGGAAATAGTAGTAGAGGTATTTAATGATCATTTTTATTCAGTATTTACAGGAAGCAAGTCAGCAAGAAATGTCATAAAATCTTCTAACATACAAAAATAATAATAATAATCATAGAAGCAGCCCTCTGGGCTGTTTTTTTTTAACTGTAAGTCAAATCTGAGCAAGAAATTTGATAAAAGCTTCAAACATTCGTAAAAGCAGCCCTCCTGGCTCTTATCCTTATCTTATCTGTAAAGAAAATCTTAGCAAGAAATTTGCTGAAAGCTTCAAACATTCGAAAAAGCACCCCTCCCGGCTATTTTTGTAACCGTGAAGAAAATCTTATAAAGAACTTGGATAACAGCGTAAAACATACGAAAAAGAAGGCCTTTCGGCTGTTTCCACTGTAAAGAAAATCTTTGCAGGAAATTTGATAAAAGCTTCAAACATACGAAAAAACTGCCTCTTCGTCTGTTTTTATAACTGTAGAGCAAATGTTAGAAAAAACTTTGAAAAAAGCCTAATTTGACTTAGATAATATAATTGTTTAGAGCCAACAAAGCTTCCCTTTATTATTTTTCTCGGGAAACCAAGTTTTCCTCTTTCTTATTGATAAGTCTAATTTGACTTAGATAATTGTTTAAGGCCAACAAAGTTTTCCTTTATTATTTTTCTCGGGATATAGGATATACGTTGATGGGTAGGGCTAAGGTCTTTCCTTGGATGTGGGAGCCGTTTATCAGGCTCCCTCTCCGGAATCGAACCCAGATTCCCCGTCACCCGTTAAAGCCATTGTTACCACATAGCTTACTATCTGGCTCATATGGCAGACACTCGACAAAATTAGCGTTGGTACTTTGACCATTGCGCTTAGCAACTTATATCCAGAGTCACCTTTTTGGGAATTACATTTTATGGTTCTAATAATTGTTGTTCGCTACTCATCCGTTAGGACTAGCAGTGAAACTTGAAAGCGTATTAGCTCTAGATTTGCTATAGGTATCCATTAAAGATGCAAATCTTCTGGATTACAACTGATATATTGAGCTATCTGCGGCCTTGGCTATTAATCGCCTGTACTGAGACATGCATGGCTTAACCTTTAAAACAAGCATATGATTACTAGCAGGATCAACCATTGAGTATGCAAGGACAAAATGCCCAAAACTACGCAGCAAAATAACAATTGGGTAAAAAGAAATGCAAACGTTAGTCAAAGTATCCTCGAGGGAACCAAGACGGCACATAAAATAGATTAACAGTAACGCTACTTCAAACTGATGAGAACAAGAATTGTCTTTGTGTAAAATTTCTCAACGGAACAGAAAAAATTTCAAAATAAATGGGGCCATATTGAAACTAGTAGGCTACTTCAACCCGTGTTGCGCGTTATGAGGTAAAATGGTTTTGGGTGTAAAACAGATCCTTGAGGGAAAGGAAATGGCATAGGAGGTGCGTAGCCCTCTTTTTAGTTTGCCCGCCTGAGATTAAAACGTCTTTGTGTAAAAGGAATTCCCGTGCGGGACTTAAAATAGGAGGGCTATATTAAAAATAAATATGCTACTTCACCCCGAGTTACCCGTTAAGATGTAAAATGGTCTTTGGTGTATAAATCCTCGAGAGCAACGGAAATAGCATAGGTGGTGGTGGTGCACGGCTTCCTAGTTTAGGGAAGGAAATCCCCGCAATTGCCCGCCTGAGATTAGAACGTCCTTTTGTAAAGAATTCTCATGCAGGACTTAAAGTAGGAGGGCTATATTGAAAATGATACGCTACTTAAGCCCGAGCTTACTCGATGAGATAATATCGAATTGTGTAAAAGTTTCTCAAAGGAAAACAGAAGTAGCATGGATTTGGGCTTCTGATCGACCAAATTTCTGAGGGAAAGGCAGCATTAACCTGTGGGAAACATGAAATTTGGTTATAACTGAATTCTTTCCAATACTTAACATGGAAGCTTTTAGGACCGCTGTACACACTACGGAACATCTTCAATATTGCATAGTCTTTAGAGATATAAAAGTCTCATAAAATCTCGAGGGAACCAAAGCAGCTCGAGTCGGCAATAGTAAATAGCTACCTCAGACCGATGAGAAATAAAAAAAATAATTGTGTAAGAATTCTCAAGGAAACAAAAATAGGTTTCAAAATATGCGGGCTATAAAGAATATCATAGGCTACTTCAGCCCGAGTTAGCGATGAGATAAAATCGAATTGTGTAAAAAGTTCTCAAAGGAAAACAGAAATAACGTCGTGGGCTTCGGAATCAGTATTTACGGTTTGGAGAATTGTTGTTACCAAAATGTACTTAAACCGAGATAAAATATCTATAGTAACCACGATACTTAGTTATAACTTAAGTCTTTCCAACCATTGGTTGGAATCTTATATAAGCGCTGCTGAGTTATCGACCACCTTGAATATTCATTAAAATATGGACGATAATTGTAAAAAGCCGAGAGTCAGTCGAAACTTTTTTCTCGACAAGGTAAATGATAAGGATAATTGGACTTTCAGTGAGATTCTCCCTTAGCCGAGGTTTTTATTCATGGTTAAACTTTGAAAGGGGGTACAATCCCCGTTTATGGGGGATTCTCGCTGAAAGGTATATATTCGGGTGAGAAAATCCTTTCCCTGAGTAGATCTCGAGATATTCGAGTTCAATTCATCGGAGGCTGTATGTATGTATGTATATTCATATATATATAAATATATATATATATATATATATATATATATATATATATATATATATATATATATATATATATATATATATATATATATATACAAGAGAAAGAGAAATTGGACGCGAATGAGCAATGAGACTAGAAACAGGAGCTTTTTAGAGGTAAAGGAAGGGACATTAGAAGAACACTAGAATCAAAGAGAAAAGAGCGCGGCATAATGGAGGCAATCCTTTACCGAAAAGACAGAAATAACGCCAGGGGAAAAAAGTTTGAAATTCCTGGCCGTGACTCGAATCCGGTTCTGATGATTGCCGGTCAGATGCTCTACCGTTAAGTTACCAGGCACAGTGACTGTACTTCGCCCAAAGCCTTACCCTATCAAACCCAGTATCTCCCTCAGCTATGAACCTCCAAGGAATTTTTATACCACATCTTCTTACCCGCTCACAATTTAAGCCCTGTGGTGGTTGTTATCACCCGCAGGACTTGTATTTGCTCTTTCTTTGTATGTGACATGGAAAATGAGCCTTTAAATTGTGAGCGGGTAAGAAGATGTGGTTTCAAAATTCCTTGGAGGCTCCTAGTTTAGAGATATACTGGGTTTGATGAGGTAACGCTTTGGGCGAAGTAGGGTCACTCTGCCTGGTAGCTTCAAACATACGAAAAAGCAGGCCTCCCAGCTGTTTTTCTAACTGTAAAGAAATTTTAGAATGAACTTTGTTAAAATCTTCAAACATACAAAAAAAAGCAGCACTCAAGACAGTTTTCTAACTGTAGAGAAAATCTTAGAAATAACTTGATTAAAAGCTCCAAACATACCCAAAACTACCCCTCCGGGTGGTTTTTCTAACTATAATGAAAATTTCATAAAGAACATGGATTAAAGCTTCTTTTCTAGCTGTAAATAAAAAACGTAGATAAATGCTTCAAACATTTATTTACGTTCTCGGCACATTTCGAACTGCAAAGAACATCTTAGAAAGAACTTGGATAAAAGCCTGAAAAATAAGAAAAGCAGCCAGGATGGCTGGTTTCTCTAACTGAAACTGCCCACCGGGCTGGTTTTTTAACTGTGAAGAAATTCTCATAAATAATTTGGATAAAAGTTTCTTTTCTAAATGTAAAGAAAATCTTATAAAAAAATATAATAAAAGCTTTAAACATTCGAAAAAGCAGCCCTCCCGGCTGTTTTTCTAAGGTTAACGAAAATCACATAAAGAACCAGGATAAAAGCTTCAAACATACGAAAAACCAGGCCTTTCGGTTGTTTTTCTAACTTTAAACAAATCTTAGCAAGAAATTCACTAAAAGCTTCAAATATACGAAAAGCACCCTTCCCGGCTGTTTTTATAACCTGTAAAGAAAAGCTCATAAAGAACTTGGATAAAAGCTTCAATCATTCGAAAACTACCCCTTTCAGATGTTTTTTAAACTGTAAAGAAAGTCAGCAAGAAATTCCATAAAAGCTTCAAATATACGTAAAAGCACCCTTCTTGGCTGTTTTTCTAACTCTAAAGAAAAGCTCATAAAGAACTATAAAAGCTTCAAACATACGAAAAAACAGCTCTTTCGGGTCTTTTTCTAACTGTAAAGAAAATCCTAGGTAGAAATTTGATGAAAACTTTAAACATTCGAAAAAGCAGCCTTTTCGGCTGTTTTTCTAATGAAAATCTTAGATAGTAATGTGATAAAAGCTTCAAACATACGAAAAGGCAGCCCTTTCGGCTGTTTTCTACTGCAAAGAAAATCTTCGCCACGAATTTGATAAAATCTTCTACCATAGGAAAAAGCAGCCTTTTCGGCTTTTTTTTCTAACTGTAGAGCAAATCTTAGAATGAACTTGGATAAAAGTCTCAAAAATACCAAAGAGGAGCCCTCCCGACTATTTTCCTATCCGTCAAGAAAATAGCAAGAAATTTGATAAAAGCTTCAAACATTCTAAAAACAGCCCTCCTGGCTTTGTTTCTAAGGGTAAAGAAAATCTTAGAAAGTAGTGTGAGAAAAGCTTCAAACATACCTAAAAGCAGCCCTTTCGGCTGTTTTTCTAACTGTAAAGAAAATCTTAGAAATAAATGTGATAAAAGCTTAAAACATACGAAAATGCACGACAACAGGCGGAACAATTCCTTAAATAGGTTCTTAATGCTCTCTATCAAACAAATCCAAACAGAAAATACTATAGAGAAATTATCCATTTTCTTTAGTCTCCCATACTTTGGTAAAAAATCTAACGAAATTAAGAAGACTCTAAATAAATTCTATCCACATCTCGACCCAAAATTCCTATTAAAAAGTGGACACGATATTGGATCCTATTTCAGCTATAAGGACGGAATTCCATTCCCTTGCCGCTCCTCTGTAATTTATAAATATAGTTGTGAATCTTGAGAAGGTCGACCCTCACGGGGCTGATTCTAACCAAACCAGATCCCTCGCCCATACGAGATCACATCAAAGTATGTAAGCTTGAAATTAAACTGGATAACTTTAAAATACTTAGTTCAAACTCCAATCCCAACCAGCTCGAATATTAGAATCAGCTTACATCTTAAAATTTGGACATAATTTAAATATAAATCAAACTGCATCCAATCTTTATATTGTATCATGAATTATCCTAAATTGCACTATTCAATTTTAGTATTTTATAAAAACTAGAAATTTTAACCCTTTACTATCTTAGTTTCGAAACGTTCAAACCTGGATAAATAACGATGCTCTTATTAATAACGTGCTTGGTTTTCACCTTGATATTGAATTTCCGATTTGAAAGAAGCTCAACAATTCATATATATATATATATATATATATATATATATATATATATATATATATATATATATATATATAAGAAAAAAATATCCTGTTTTTCTGTTTCTCACAATCAAGAAAAGAAAACGTATAATTCAGATATTCTAAGCAATCTAAAAAGATTGCTATGAATCAGCCTTTTAATATATTATCCCTGCTTTCGAAGAGAATGGAAAATTGCTTTATTCATTGTAACCCAGCCTTATAAATCTAGAATTATATTTGCAATAACGCAATTGTAATTATGCGGTTAAGAAGGCAATGTTATGTCTAACTAAGCCCTTCATCAAGCCCTCGGAAAGAGCTCTTCTCAGAGCTTGCAGACCTTTCCCTCGATATGCGCCCACACGCTGTACTCGAGGAGATTGAGGTCAGGCGATTACGGTGGCCAAAATCTTTCGACCACAAATTTATGTTCACCCCCAACCACTCTTGCACAGTCCTGGCTGTGTGGACACTGGCACCGTCCAGCTGAAAGACGTAGGCTGCCTTCTTCGTGATCTTTCTCACCAATGGCAGGACTTTCGTGGCCAACGGTTTCGCCTACGGTGAGCCTGTTACCGGCCCCGAACCACACCGGCAGCATCTCTTAACTCATTTGCCACGCAGCCCGAATTCCTACCATTTTTCGGGTAGATAAGAGCGAAATAACGTGTCAAGGAATCCAGAAAAAGAAGACAATTTTCAGATCGCGGATACAAGGAACCAAGAATTGTGGAGATCCCAATTGGATAAGAGATCAATTGGATCCAATTGATCATGACAGTCAAGCCAGAAACTTTAATGAAGTATTTCTCTAAAATATTTTTAAATAAATAGTGAAACCTAAAATAAATCACGTTTTGCTCGTGTTTTTTTCAAGTTCCTTTGAAACAAACTCTCTGCATAAAATTAACTAAATAATTACCTCATGAACCCAATGAATCTCCTTCCTCAGGGTGGCTATTATTAAATAAGAGAAGCTAGAGGAGCGCATCTTAAAGAGGTGTAATACTCTCGAGACTCGATAATTATCGCAAGGATGATGAGAACATTAGCTGGATAGCCTGATATAAACAAGCCACAGGTAACAATAAAACCGGTAGCTATCGGATTTGGTTGAGATTGAAAGAGCAGTCAAATAAGTAAAGGTGATTTAAATCTCAGATGAACAGCTTATCATTATATCGCCTACTCATCCATCGAAAGGAAGCGTAATGTAGAGGAAATGGATCTAAAAACCCCTAATGCATTCCCTACTCACTCTTCCTCTCCAGATGCTTTCGATCTTTTGAGTGACACAGCACTGTGAAGTTACGTAATTTCCACAACACAAAACACACCAAGAGTTTGTTTCATAGCTTCGTATGGTCTGTAATTTTTCAAATTCTCCCAATAATACCATTATCAAGGGCACCGGACTTGAACTGGGACTCAGTCAGAGTTGTCCCCGTTTATTAACATCCGCTAAAAGCGACTGGATAAATTTCAGTAAAAGACAAATGTCTTACATTATTAAAGATCTTGAGTTCGTAAAAAAGTCCAATAGGTTAGTTAAATTAATTAGATCATTTACCTCGAGATGATCCAGTATCTTATCTCTAACTATCGACCCTAAGAGTTTACTAGAAATCGAAATAATTTAATTGCTAAGATCAGGTTTTCGTTTTTGTTTTGAAGAGTGGTATGACATTAGCTCTTTTAAACTCTTCCAGGCGATCCGTCATTAATGGACCAGTTAAAGATCATAAATAACGGTCTTTAATTGAGTTAAGTAAACGCAATCGGGCCCCGGTGCCTTCGATCCCTTCCTCTTGAGAGTGAGTGATATAGGAAAATGGGACCCATGAAAAAACTATATATTTTCAATATTTTATTTCTTTCATATATTTTCAATATTTTTTAATGATGCCTTTCAAATAAGTTCAATCAGTTTCCAAGTATTTGAGTGTCCTATATCTAATTGGTGATGGGGGCTTTTAATTTTGTTTTTATTTTGAGAGCCTACCCTATAAACTTGAAACCATCTCGTTTCAAATGATGTTATATTTCATCAAAGAGTTGCTGGCTTTCTTTTGGGTCCCATCTCACTCGTTTATTTGCGTTCCGTAAACCGATTTGTTTGATTGTCAAGTTCTCAACAGTAAAAACACCCACAAATTTCTCGTTTAAAATCTTTACAATGAGTTCGGGGTTGTTAGTGAGAAGTCCTCTTCTAATCATAATATGTACTATAGCTTCTCTTATAGCCTTTCTACTTGCTGTCAACTTAAAGACCTTTCCGTAGTTAGTTTTCCTCTCCTAGCATTTCGCTTAGCCTACCCGCCAACGACATATCTCACTCGATTTACATTTGAGCCGTGATTTATTGAGAAGTGAATCAATGAAATGTTGTCAAGAAGACTGATCGAGTCCTCTCAAGTGCGTACCTGAGATGCCCCGGAAAGATGTTGCTCTCCTCCTTGTGTTGGGGAGGGGCTCTAACGTTGGCATTCCGGTTGCACTCGTCGTCGTTGTCCACGTGGAAGTGCTCCTCCGGCGTAGAAAGTGAGCGGACACTGCTCTCTTGCACTGTTTCTGCGGAAGGAACGCATAAAACTCCTATAAATTCATTTTCCTTAAAACATACCTGCACATAACTTACCACGTTCGTCACATTCCCGGGCTCTGTCACTCCCGGTAATATTATATCAGAAAATAAATGGAATAAATAGTCTGAACTTTACGACAATTTTCTATGAAAGGATCTAAGGAGAACAAGAAGTATCACCCGCTCAACACAAACACAAATAAGCCAAGAATTCGCAGATGCCATTTAAATGGTACTTTGACTCTCCCGTAGATGAGGTGTCGATCAAGGCAGCTTTGATGGACAAGATCAAGCTGCACGACGGCTGTCTCTATATAAAAGCTTTGTTAGGGCAGACCCTACAGCGCATTAGTAAACTCCACAAGCCGGATGAAGTGAAAAGATGGTTGCTAGGTGCTGTGCAATATATAAAGAGAGCCTGATCCCGATATTCTTCTGTTCTCAGAAATTGGCATCAGAAGCGAACATGAGCAGAAGATTTTCAGGTACAACTTTCTCCAAAAGAACGTTACAAGAAAAAGATACGACGGGTTATCATAAAATAGTTTTGAGTGGCTTTCTAGGGGATATTGAGATGGGCAATGGCTACCAAGCACCCCACCGACTTTGTTTGTCCATCCATAACATGTTTACCCTGTTCAGGAAAAAGCCCGAGGAACAGAACAGCAGGCTATGGACGTAAGAAGCAGAAATATAGACCTCTTGTAAAACGCATGAAGTTGGATTTCCCTACATTCCTGATTCCAGAGACAGCCACAAAGTCTGATGTCGTATTTCACGAACCACAACTTTCCTTTTCACCATCTAGTCCTCTCATGGCCACTGACGCAGAGCGACCACATTCCTGTTCAACATCCTTCTTTCAAAGTTAAAAGTTTTGCGTATCCATGAGAAAATGATAGTTTGGATTAAAAATTGATGACAGATCGAAATCAGAGAGAAATTTGAAATGGGATGACAGCACATTTCTAGTAGAGTTCCTAAAGGATCCGTGTTGGGACCCCTACTCTACAATTTTCGTAAAAGCCTTAGGTTCTGGAATGAATTGCAAACTAAATTCATTTACTGACGATACTAAACTTGGGCAGATAATAAAAGATAAGGAAGACTCAAAGTGTTTACAAAATTGCCTGTATATGTTAATTATATGATGCGACGAATCTGGCGTTTTACACTTCGGAAAAAATAATCCTAAATTTAAATACTATAGAAGTAAAAGAGCAGGTCGATCTAGGAGTTAAAATGGACAATAAATTAAATTTCTTCAATGAATGCGAAATAAAGCAACAAAAGTCGCTTCATTTATCAGGCAATCCGTCTCAACGCGTAATTCAGACACGATGTTAAAACTATATAGGTCATTAGTCAGACCTATATTAGATTATACTGTTCCCTTCTAGTCTCCCCAATTTATTAGAGATGTAGATATAATATAACAGGTACAACATCCCCTTAAGAAAATAATAAGGGTAATAAAAAAGCTTCAAGAATAGGCTTAAAAAACTCAATCTCTTTTCCCTCGAACATAGAAGGAAAAAGGCTACATAAATTAATTATTGATGAATATGCTGGATACTGCAGAAAATCTATTTAATTGGCCAGATGTGACAGCAACGCAAGGACAGAACAAAAAGATGAACAAGGACAATTTGCCCTCAACAACCAAGCGTGAAATAATCTACCACAAGAAGGAGTCAGCGCTCCAAACACAGAAATTATGAAGAAAAAATAGACGAATATTTAAAGATCATAAAGTTGAAAAAGCTTACGAATATTAGAGGGAGATCCACGCAAATCAGTCTCATTCTTAATAGAGCCTGCTGTCTACCATGTTAAGCTTGTATGGCTCCCTATAGGTGCCAATGAATTGTTTGTTTGTATGTTTGTTTCGATAGATCCCTGTCTTCACTATCTGTCATCAATCCCACACACTTTCACACATTGCAGGGGCTAAACGTTTACAGACACCTCGTATTTTCTTATTCAATGGGTATGTCTATCGGGTATTGCACACTGTGCAGACGAAGTCCTTCCTGATGATCGCCTACACGCGGTTGACGGAGGACTTCACCTCGTCGACGTTACAGTGGAGGACCTTCCAGTCCTTGCCCTCAACATGCGGCCAACACACTGTAGTCGAGGGTTTGAGGTCAGTCGACTGCGGCGGCCAAAATACTTCGACCAGAAGTTCATGTTTGACGCAAACCACTCTTGCACGGTCATAGTCATGTAGGCCGCGGCATCTTTCTGCTGAAAGACGTACTCCGCCTTATTTGTGATCTTTTTTGCCCAGGACATGACTTTCGTGGCCACGGTGAGCCTGTAGCCGGCCGCGAACCACACCGGAGGCATCTTCTCGCCATTCAAAGCCACGATGCCGAGCATCATCAAGGAGGCCGGGTACTTGGTCTTCGGAACCTAGTGAACCTTGGAGACGTCCTTGGAGATGAAGAAGAAGTGGGAAAAGAAAAAAAATCAAACAACTCACACTAGCCAAACAATCAAATCCATTTTAAAGTTTTCCTGTGAAGCAAAACAATGACTACACGAAGAATGATAATATCAATTATTATCAGAACAACAACTCAAGCAACATGTAAGAACCAAATCCGATTCGGAGTTGGGAATGTGGGATGAAGGAAGTGAATAGAGAAAATGTCCATTGAGCATGTGAGGGATCCAGAGAAAATAGACCAGAAGAAGAAATGAGGGCCAAATTGCCACTACAATTCTATCGTCTTTTGAGGCCGTTTGGCCACTTATCGATCCATCTCCAGATAAATAAAAAGTGTAAAAATAAGAACTACATATAAGACAAATCCATAGATTAAACTAAAGAGATGAACAAAAAGGAGATAAACTACAGATAAGGAGAAGATATAAAGAAATATAGCACCTTGCAATGTGCCAAGTTCTTCTAGTTCCCCCCAGGTTTATACTACAGTCATTTTAAGCACTCAATGATGTTTGGATGACATAAAAATTTGAGGGACTATGAGTACATTTAACTTTTTTGAACTGTGGAGCTCAAAAGAAGCGTCAATGCCCATCCCAGCGGTATCGGCTGGGGAACAGAAGAGCCTAACCTGGGTGATCCTTTATTACTCGGACCGGAGTAATAAATCTAAAAAGCGAGGCTATGAGTTATTTTTTCTTTTTAATTCCCCACATAAGCTTGAGGGAGGGAAGGGTTTCTTAATCACCACTCTCTAACGATAAAAAGCTGACCCCCGTGCTATCTCATGGCCTCCTCCAAGATTATCCTACCAGATATGGATCGCAGGAGTTTCTACATTACCACATTCTGTAGAGTTGCCTCCGTGTGGCTCTTTTCTAGAGGCGGATCCCCCTTTGCTTTCTCAGGGCTCACACCTAAACATGACAAAACAAACGACGCATTGAGATCAGGTGAACTACCAGTGGGTCCTGCCCAGAGACCTCGTAGGTACGATGTTCGTCACTTTGATAAGAGCTTGCATGCCCCCCCCCCTTTTTTCAATGGATCTCGTGACGTTTGTGATGGGACATAGGCCCTTAGCGTCACTAGTCAGAATACCCGACACCTTGAAGGAGATGGCCACTAGGAGGCCCTTCTGAGTTGGAGATGGTTCCTGAAGTTCTTCCGCTCCAGATGGTTAGGTCTTTGGTGATGGAAAACTCGGGTTCGGTGGGAGATAGCACCAAACCTCCTGAGGTAGTTTGGGCCCCTGAGGACTCACATGGAGATAAGGAACCACTTTCCCAAGCTGGAGTCACCTTGCTGGCCAAGAACTTCTCCATTTCGGAGAAAGATATGGGTGAGGTTTGTTCGTTGTGCCTCTGAGCCCTTCTAGGGTAAGGTAAAAGCGGTTTCACTTTCCGCCTTCCTCCACTAAAAAGGAAAGAAAGGAAAAGGAGGATTGGCGTTGACTAACTAACTAACAAAGAACACCAAGGGTTTTCTCTCCCTCCTCGGGGATTCTAGGGACGGACGGGTCCGCTGCCGTTTAGGAAAGTGACCAGACCAAGACCGGCACGTCCGGCCCAGTGGCGCTCTCAGGCAAGGATACCTAGGTAAAGACCAAACTTTCTAGTCTGGCCAATGGACATAAATTATGTCATGGACCCTCAGTGTGAGACTATGTGCATGTCGTTTTCGAGCACACTGCCTTCAAACGCTTCCTAATTATTCATTTCACTAATGGCAAGATGATGGTCAAATGAAATATGTTTCATCAGATGATAGCACGAGTACTAGCTCGACCGATTGAGAGAGAGAGAGAGTTTGAGGTCACCCTTTTCACGAACGGGAGCCTTTTTTCGATTGTGGCTGACCCTTTTGAGACGGCCTTATTAGTGCTCTCCGAACACTCAATAACTCGTCTGTGCAGATGACACCACACTCTACCATGGCCTAATGTCTTCGTTCTTCTACTCACTATGAATACATCATCTCAGGCAGTATCAGTGCAACTATATCTGAATAGGAGGTATAGGTACTATTATTTCTGCCTACATTCCACCACCAGCCCAATTTGACGTGGGGGATTTCCGCCGCGCCATGGCTCAGTTGCGATTAGAATGGAGACAACACCTATGGCCCCTTGCCGAACTGATCGAAGAGCTGGCGATAGGTATCCTAAGTGTTTATGAATTTAGGTATCATTGCCAGAGAAGCAATTCATATGTTTGTCTCAATCTGTCCCTGTGTACTCCGGATGCACAACCTGATTTTGGGTGGAAAGTGGTTGATGACCGTCATAGTTGTGACCACTTTCCTATTAAAATATCATTTTATGGGCTGCTGACACCTGAGAAACTAACTAAGTGGTGTGCATTTTAGGAAATGATTTATTTATTGGGACCATTCAAGGAGTTAAATTCTGTTAATGAGGCCGTTAAGTTATATTCTCAGGCAACATCATAGCCGTGGGCTTAACTACCTTTCATAGAACTTCTATCCATTTTGCACGGCATCCGGTTCCTTGGTGGCCGGTTGAGTATGAGATGCGATACGCGTACATGCGCTATTAGCACCACTCGAACGATTTTTCCGTCGATAATTTCGTCGAATTAAGGCAAGGCTCAGATATGTTTTGAAGCACGCTCGCCGTACTCCACATTGTTATTATTTAAAAAGAGAGGTGTAAGAGCCAGTGAAAAGGATTCGGAGGAAGTTCTCGCAGGAATCCCACACTCCGTTTCTACAGGAGAATGGGACCCCATTCTCCGTGGAGTCTTTTGCTACCGCTTTCCTAACATTCTATAGCCAGAATGTTCAGCCAGCACATCGTGTTGTTGATGAAAAAACATCGAATAGACTTTGCCTCCAGGAGGTTTAAGCTGAGTGAGTTGCTTTCGCTCTGGCTTCATGTGCAGACACCGCTCCTTGTCTGGACGATGTCTTATACGACATGCGTCGATACTTAGGAGAGCGAGGCGTGCCATTTTTTTTTTTACTTGTTTAACAGGATTACGACTGAAGGTACCCTCCCAGATTCTTGACGAATTGCTACTCTGGTCGCTTTTCGCAAACAGGGGAGAGAGTTCACTCTCTCCAAAGCTGTTTCTGCCCATTTATTTCTATACTTCTGCGTGAGCAAGTTGATAGAAAAATTGGTAAATGTTATATTAGTCCACAGAGAGGATACATTTCATCTGCACATTGCCGCTCATGCAAGTTCTACCCCACGTTTGAGGCCTACCCCACGTTAGTTAGGCCTTCCTTCGTAAACTCAAGTCCGCTACGCAGTAGTTCTTAACCTTTTTCTTGTCATGGCCTCCTTTTGATTGATAATTATTTTGGTGGACCTTTCATAACCATTTACGCCCACAAAAGCTCATTTCAGAATATTTTTCCAAAAATGTAATTTTCAAAATTTAATGATTTAAATATGAAACCAGCTAAATTATATAAACCTTTATTTCAGTAAATAATATTAAATAAACACATAGATTTGAGAGATTTTACAATATATTGTTAATACCAGAAATGAGAACATAATTTATTTAATGAGAACCTTGCGCCTGATGTTGATCGGCAAGTTTTTATTATCAGGTTCGAATGTTGTCAATGACATACGAAGATCACCATTTTTTTACAATATCAAGCCGGTTACAAGCTTTTGATAGCAAATATAAAACACGGGTATAGCCAGTTTCAAAAAGGTAGGGTGTTGGAAAAGAAATAGCATACAACTATGGTTTTTCGCATATCAATGGTATTTCATAGCAATGTCACTGTTCTTCCATATATTATGTTTCTTTCCTTTGAATCGAGCTTTCTGCAAGGTTAGTTAGTTACTTAGTTAGTCGACGCTAATCCATCAACTTCAAAAGAAATTGTTACCCAGACCCGTATTTTCACTTCCATTAGGTCTTTAAAGCGAGGTTGCATGTAGTTTTATCAAATGTTCAACATAAACAGAAAGATCATCGTCATGCAGCTCATTGCTAATTGAGTCAAGACATGGAGACAATTCCAATGTACAACGTCTGATATTAATTTTGAAAAGCTTGAGTTTGGCAAGAAAAGCAGTAACAGACTCTACATAAGATCAAAACACATTATTCAGTATTCACCCTGAAGCTGCTTATTGACTACATTCATCGAATATATTTGATAAGTAAAATTTTGTCGTATCTCGTACGAATGAAATGTTCTCCGAGTTGTTTACTACTTAAAATGAAATAACCGCCTTTCAAAGTTCTACAAAGCGATGAAGACAATTAATTCCCTTTCGATAGACATTACAAGGCGATTATACTCTTCTTCCTCCTTGTGTCAAATGTCACGAGGAGGAAGGTCTTTAAGAGCACTTTATTTGATATAGTTGATAGCTTTCATTATAATATTAAGGGAGTCGTGCAGACGTTCACTCGAAATAGGTAACAACAACTTCGAAAATTGTTTCGCCTCTAGTATCTATTTCAAGTATTTCTTCTCTTATGAGCCAGACTATGAGCCAGACCCGATTTTGGTATCACCCAAAGGGACGAAGGTTAGTTATATTTTTTTGAATAGATATATGTAGTGATCCATGTACACAAAAGTTGTGTTTAATTCATCGCCTCTTCAACCAGTATTTATTGGTCCTTGACCTCTAACACCAATATCTCTGTTTGTCAATTCCGTATCTCCCCCTCGATTATGTGTCGACCTCCCGCTCTCTCTCTCTCCTGATCGCGCCCACCTTCTATAAAACAAGAGACATTACACTCATGAACTGAGATCCACATTAAGAACAGTCGAGGGCACCTCAGTGGATAGGATTCACCAAGCTGTAGCCCATCATTATAAAACCTCAAATTCCGAAATAAACTTATTTTCATCAAGTCGTTTATAAAAATCCAAGTACGAATTTAGTTGGTCGGACATCCCCAAGAAAGAACAGACCCCCTCTCACTACAAGTGGTGACGCCTGGAGTGACTAAAAAAAATAAAAAATCATCCTCATCAACCGGAATGACAAAAATTAAAAATCATCATCGAACGGAGTGAAGTCAAAACTCATCATCAGCGACCGGAGTGACTTCAAAAATTTCATCATCATACGAAACTCTCGCATCAAATTTCTTTCAATGCAACTAAATACAACCATGGCCTCCATCCAACTTTTTATCAAGAATCCACATTCATCTCACCGAAGCACCAACTTGACTCAACCTGACGCTCAACGTCCGCGACGCGCAAGTCTTCCACCCTCAATCACACCACGCAAATTCAACAATTCAACTTAAGCCGCAGATATGGTCGCAAAACCCCTCTCTAGCCGATTCGCTAGATTGTTGAATTATCTGTGCTCTTCACCTAGTATATATTCATTATAATTTATTCATTCGCACTCACATAATTTATTTACTCGTAGTCACATAATGATATGGCAACGTGCCATCAATTTATTCATCTCGCATAGTGCCTATGGCAACGCGCCATCGATAGTCATTAGCATTCGCATAATGCTACCGCGACGCTTCTCATTTCAGGAACTGCACAAGAAAGGAAGCGCGTATAGTCTTTTGCCTCATTTAACTCAAGATTTGCAAGTTTGCTCGACTATTTCGTTCATCAAATTATTTGTTTAGGTTAACTAATTATTTTTCTTTTACTTCTTTTACTAATTATTTTACTGTCATTGTATTATTAAGAGAAAATGTGTGCACTCAATCCCCATTTTTGCTTCTTCTATGTACGTTCACAACTGTATTGACCACAGAGTTTCCAAGTTTATCGCTTGAGATTTCAGAGTGTATCATTTGTATGGGCTTTATTGTGTAAATGTCGACATAATTATTATCATTCACTTTGTACAATTTGACCTCAATATTAATTCTGTATAAGAATTTTAATCATTATTCTACTTTAATAATGCTTGATGTATTGAATTAGCATTTTGTTCACAAGAACTAATATAATTTACACTTGTGTATTATTTTAACCAACGAATTCGTGTTATCATGTAAATACCGACTTAATTATTGTTATTACGCATTTTGTATCAATTTGACAGAAATATTCTCTATAAATATTTTGATCACCATTTTACTTAAATAATATTTGATGTATTTGTTCACAAGAACTAATGCCATTTGTACTCTTCGATGGCGTGAAATAGAAGAGATTAATTAAATAAATAGATAATTTTGCATATACAATTATGACTATCTCACATATGGTTTTTTGGTTAATATTTTCTATCTAACAGTCACGACTTTCTCATCCTTTGACTCTTTCCCTTATAATACACTAAAATTTCGAGTGCCAAGTCAACACTTCCTGATGAATCACTAATCGAAAAGCGCAAACAAAGTAAAGAAAACAAACAACTCATTATTAGAGTAAAGGCAGCTCGAGGCTTCGCGACCATCCAGTGCAGAACGCACGTGGATTCTTCAACAGCGCTAATAACCTCCCCTCAACAGGAAAAAAGAAAGAATGAAAACGGACATGGATAAAAATGAGAGAATTATAAAGATCCAGCAACAGTCTCCGATACTATAAGAGAAGGGGATGGGGGTAATAAATTCTTGCAGATCAAGTTCATATAACTCGAAAATACGAACTCTGAGGTGCCATATAAGCAGATCCTTCGTGCCTGCTCTTGCAGAAGGATGACTCACCTTCTGCACTGATGGCTTCTCCCCAGTGTAAGGGTTCTCCTCCGAGTCGGACCCAGAACGGGAGGCCTCCTGGGACAGGCTGACTTGCGCCATAGGGTATGGGTTCCTCGGGGAGAGGGATTGCCCTCCACTGATGGGGGAGAACAGCAGGTGGAGCGCTTGGAGCCCAGACATCACCGTGGGGGTCAACTGAGGTTCGTTCAGCATCTCGGTGACGAGGCCGTGGGCCTCCGACAGAAACGCATTCGACCCGACGGCCAACCCCTGGAAAGAGACTTACAGTCACATAATGTGCTTGGCCGAGCCGGACCTAGGGCGATTGCACACGTAAGGGAGATCAAACAACATTGGGAAGGTTGGCAGGCATCAGGAGAGCGGCGCTTCCCCAAAGTTGTTTTACACTCAAGAATAACAAAAATGAAACAACAAAGTAAAAATAAACTTGTGGTGCGTGCGCACAAAGAACTGTATGTTGCAGTTAATAATAAAAATTGAATAGGAGAGCAAATATAAAAATAAAAATACTAAATTTGTGGTCCGCACATAAAACCATGTATGCATAAATAAAAATTTTGATTGCAATGAAATTTATGTTTTTAAAAACATGTGTGAAAAATATTTATTTCTAAATATTTACATTAACTTGTTGGAAGCTACGCTTACGGTGCTGTTCACATTGCAATAGGGAATAAAGACTCAAAGAAACCTAAATACTAAGTACTTTGATTTATTTTATAAAATATTAAAATGATTTTAGGTAGTCCAAGCGGAAAATAGTGGTCTAAAAAGACATTTGTTCCCAAGTGTATTACTCCTCTTTTGTAAGGGTCCGAATCAACAGTGGTCTAATGACCATTATTTTCCCTCCTATTCTGGTGCGATCTGTGCAAGCGTTGCAATTAATTTTAATAAATATACAAAACTACAAAAGCAATTAGAGTTGCCTATAGATACTAACAGATACCTTAAAGAATTTGACTAGAGTTCGTGTTTGGTTTTAGGAGCAATGAGCTCTAAACTTAAACCACCGCTCTGTTAAAGTTCAAAGTTTGACTGAAAAGTAATAAGTAAATTTTATACAAACAAAGAACGAAAACTTGATAACGTAAAGATGATGTCATTTTTTCCGTTAACTAGATGAAGCTTAGTAGCGGGGTTTTTTTAAAATAAAGAAACAAAAAACAGGAATATAATACTTTAGGTTGAATAATTATCAAATAAATCTGCGTATACGAGTGTAGCCAAAAATTCCAATGTCATAGCATCTAAATATTTAATGTATATTAAATTAATGGAGGATTTGATAAGAAGAATTTGTGCCGTGAGCACTAAATGAAAGATGTGCCGGCATTTGGCAACTTGCAAAGATCTTTCCTAGATGCCACCATTTTAATTATTCAGCTGTCAAATAATTTAAATGATTCCAAAGAAAAAACATCATATAATACATTTTTTTATTACTGGTAACATTAATTGAAGGAAAAAAAACGAATATGTGATAAAACTTGAATACGAAAATTAAATTCTGTAATTATCATCAAATTTAATGAAGGAAATCCTAACGAAAACAACTTTATTAAAATAGTTGTATATAATTGAATAATAATTGTAAGATTCTTTTATAGGGGAAATTTTTTGAGAAAAAAATAATGTAAGTAGAACGTACAGATTTAAAGGGCCTCAAGATGAAGATAGCAACATCCGTAGACTTTCAAATTTCCATCGAATAAAGACTACTGTATCCAGCTCCAAGATTTCTTTACCCTAAAAAGATTCCCTGATCACCTTTACATAGGCTTCTATCAAGAACGAAGAGAATTCTACCACCTGGGGTCAGTGCCTCACAAATTGACTCCCAAAAGAACCGAGTCGGTAACCAGAAGTCGAACCTGATCCCTCTCAGGCTACCCAGGAGTGGTACGAAAACACTCGGTGACAAATCACCCTTGGTAACCAAATCACTCGCAACGGGCACACCACCGAGATGGTGAATCGACTTCCGCCTACGATCATTGCCTTGCAGAGCTACTCTTCTAAAAACGAAAATCATCGGCTCTTTGAAACTCCGAAGTAAGTATTATTTGAGAAGCTCATTTTTACTCTCCGGCCTACCTTCAATCAACCTAGAAGAGCTTTGATAACCACTAATCAAGTAGGTATTGGTGAAGTTCTAATCCTGCATAAGTTTGTCCAGTCTCTACCTATGAACACAGCAACAATCATTCCACTCAAAAGACAACAATGGAATAAGGTAAAAATCAGCTAGCGAACTCACGCCATTCTTTCGGTCACAGCGATTCAATATTAATAACCATAATAATAGTGGTGTTCCGAATGACAATAATAGTTGAAAAAATCCCAGTACAAATGCAGTAATTATTCAGCCTTTTAACAGTGGATATAATGTTGACAATAATAAAAATAATTATTATTATTATCATATTATAATGATCCTTTAAAAAAAAGTTGTGAAATGATTTTTTTCTTGTACACCAATTTTGAATGTGATGTGAAATAAAAACCTTTTTCTATCGTACACTTTTGAAATTTGCGAGTGAAGCGAACAAGCGACAAAGCCTAACAAAAAACGCCTGTAGGGCTGATTTTTGCTAGTTATAATAATAATAATAATAATAATAATAATAATAATAATAATAATAATAATATGCTAAAGTTTAGGATTTAATTCCGTACTACTAAGCTTCATTTAGTTAAAGAGAAGACGTGTGGAGCATAAACACTGAGTAACATACACAAAATTAGTTTTTGTTCGCAATGAGAAATGTCTGCTTTGCAGTGCGAATGCTCAGTGAACTGTTAAAAGCTTGGCGGCATATAAATTGCGATAAGAACCTTAGAATCGCTGATCATTCGGACATTTATTTTTTTGCAGTCAAGAATAACAAAAGTGAAAATAAAAATTAAATATAAAGTTTTAGTGCACCAGAAAAAGAAGTCTACACAAATAAAAATTATACAAAAAAACTCAGAATCGCTGAGCACTTTAAAATTTATGTTTTAATCACTTATAAAAGTTGAAGAGACCAAATACTAAACATGCATGCATAAATAATAACCTTCGTTCGCAATGAAGAGTTTGCCATCCTGCGTGCAAATGGAAAAATAAATTATACAAAGAACCTCCGACCCTCTGAGCACTGTGAAATTTATGAGTTTTTTTTCTAAAGTATGAAAAATATATATTTCTAAATATTTACATTAACTTGTAAGTTTTGCTTACGTAAAGGGGATTATATGTGGTCCTCACATTGCAATATAGAACAATAGACTCAAAGAAACCTTAAAAAATTAGCATTTTGATGTATTTTATGAAATACAGTAATGAGTTTACGTCGAACCATATAAAGATTTGATTTAAGGGATTCTTAATGGGCAATAGTGGTCTAAAAACAACACTTATTCCCGAAATTTATTACTTCTGTCCAAAGGGACAGTGGTCAACTGACTTGTTTTCTTTTGTTGTTTCTTATTTTGGTGCAATATGTGCAAGCGTTGCAATTCAGTTTAATAAATATGCAAAACTTCAAAAGCAATAATGAGCGCCTATATATAATGGTAGACTCATCAAAGAAATTGAGTAGAGTTTGTGCTTGACTTTTGGAGCATTGAGCTCTAAACTAAATCCACTGCTTTCTTGAAGTTCAACATTTGGCCAGAAATGTAATTAGCAGATTTTATACTACTATATAAAGACTTTCATTATTATAATCGATATGTCCCCTAACGTAAAAGAATAAACAACTTTAGTTATATTTTTCCAATTAATGGCATTTTGTATGCAGTTCTTTATTTTGTCCATAACTAATATATTTTCTTCTTATAACTCAAGGCACCTTAGTATTGTTATATCATATTAGGTTGAATATTTAAAAAATCTGAAGGAAATTTACTGAAGGTAATTCTAACGAAAACAACCTTATTAAAATAGTTGTATATAATTAAATAACAATTGCAAGATTCTATAATAATGTAAAAAATTGAGAAAAAAATTAATGTAAGTAAAATCTCTAAATTAAATGTTATTTGAAAGTCATATTGAGTGTAAAAAATTAATTTCCTTTTGTAATTCATGTTTACCGTGAGACGTGTCGTTTCGAGGTATAAAAGGTCCTCAAGATAGACATAGATTCATCTGAAGACTTTCTAAGTTTCCACCGAATAAATATTGTATCTGTTGATTTGTGCCCTCTTCTGATCTTGTACCTATGGCTATGGAATTGGATATAGGAATTGGATATGAAGAACAGCTGAGCTTAAAACAGCAATGTTTTGGTTTTGTATGCTTAGATGGGTGAATTCTGCTGTTGTATCATTTACGGTCGTAAAATCAATTACCTAGTTTTTCGACAAAAGAACAACTGAGCTTTGAAAACAAAATGTAAACTCTGTGAACTGCTAAGCGGTTAATTCATATGTGGCTATCTATTAGACTGGTCAACACACATTTTGCTGACTTTTGTTTTGTGGTTGTTTTTAACTAATTTTGAGGGGTTGATTTCAAATAGGGCATCCATATTTTTTGTAACACATGTATTTACTCGGTAAGGATAGTTTCCTAAGTGTTATAGCTTCAAACCATAACTTGAAATATCAACAGAATTCGAAAGGATAATCTGCATTGTAAAATAACATCACCTATTACTAAATACATACAGGTTATTTTTCTAGTATAATGGAAGAAACTCGCTTGCGAGAGTGTCTGGAGTGTTTGATGTCTACACAGTCATGTTTGTGTTCCATCGGCCTTGATATCTTGATGAAAACACTCTCCGTGTTCATCAAGCAATGTCTCTACCAAATTTTTGTAGTTAGCAGCCTTTTAATTTCCAAGAAATTCTTTCACACCAGTCACAAATGAATCCCATGGTCCCTTTTCTATCCCAGTCATCGAACTCGAGAAGTTTTGGTCTTCCATTAACTTTCTGATTTGTGGCCCATCGAAAACTCCAACCTTTATTTTATCATAACTTTAGGCAAAAAATATTGTACATATGAATTTGAAACAGTCACTTTTCACATTAAGAGCTTTCACAAATTGTTTCATCAGCCCTAGTTTAATATGAAGGTGTGGGAACATGATTTTCTCTTGCTCAACAAGTGGTTGGTGTATAATATTCTTTCCCCCAACAGTCAAACTTTCTCTAACTGGCCAGAGTTTCTGTTCCCAATGTTTGTCCCTGTCTCGGCTGACACATAAACACAGGAAACACGGATATTTTGTATATCCTCCTTGTTGCTCAAGTAAATGAGTTCATCATATTTAAGTAAACCTGAAACACCTATCGCGTTTAACAGTCACAACAGTAAACAAAATCCTCTTCAGTTTTAAAGAATGCCAAGATATCTCTCTCTCTCTCTGTTCCGATAAAAAGTTACATTTGTTTTTTCCTACAACAAATTCTTCTCTCTAAGTCTAGAAGCTAACACTTCTGCTAACTCTTTTGACAGGCCTAGGTCTCTAACTAAATTATTCAGTTCTAATTGGCTGAAGTTTCCATGTTCTTAAATCAGATTCACGTATATAACTTACATCGTCCAGTAAAATTCCTTCACTGGAATTTCATCCCAATGAAGCACTGGACAAATTGCTGAATCAAGATTTGGATAACTTATTTTATGTCGCGTTTTCTTGCTATAACCAGAAGTTTTTGTAAGACAAAAGTAGCAATCGTTTACATTGATCGTTAAACCGGATTTTGGTGATACGATAATGTTCCGAGAAATTATTTCCTTACTCCAAAAGGTAATGATGAATATTTTTGGCTGGTCGATGAGCAGAAATTCTCATGATTTTGCCTTCGAGCAAAATGGTGATGAAAACAAGAAGACTGCAGTTCTATCTATTTAGTGGCTCTGGGTAGTAAATGAAGGAGAAGTTCGAATTAGTTAAATCATCAATTTCACGAGCTTATCTTTGATGATGCCTAAATACAACTCTCTTAATGTTCGTGCTTTGGTACGAGGAATGAATAAGACTCGTCTTGATGTAAGATCAGTTGCGTAAATGCATCTCCTAATGCGGAGTAAATGAGTTGATTGGTATGACCCGCGAGCGATTTGTGAAACTGCTCTTCGAAATGATTTCTTTCGAATGATCTCTCTCCTCCTCCATTTGCTCACTATATACTTGGACACATTATTTACAAACATATATATATATATATATATATATATATATATATATATATATATATATATATATATACAATGCTTTTGAAAACCTTTTCTCTCATGATAAAATATACTGAAACGGTGAAATTTGGTCAAACGCTTTTTTTCGTCTTCCTTAACAAAAATGAAAATATAATATTGTGGTGGTAATTTGATGCTCAACGAGTGTCGTTACGATCGAGCTAACCCATTTTAAGCTTCCCTTTTGTAACCACAAAATAATTAGTATCATTCCCAGTTTACCTTTTCACCGCGTCTTTGGTCTTTTCGGGAAATCAAAATGGGAATGGTTCTAAAATAT
The DNA here is from genome assembly GCA_963969495.1 of Ceratothoa steindachneri. Lineage (NCBI taxonomy): Eukaryota > Metazoa > Arthropoda > Malacostraca > Isopoda > Cymothoidae > Ceratothoa > Ceratothoa steindachneri. The sequence goes on along the minus strand of OZ018325.1, from coordinate 176,718,213 downwards.
CCTGTTACATGTTACAATGTTTCATTTGAGTTTCTTTTTGTTTCGTATCAAGCACATAAATTTATTTACATTGGCTGAGTGTACACATTACTACTTCATGGGTTTGTGTGTGCACATATTGTGTGCACCACAAGGGCATCTCCTTTTGGAAATGGTCGCTTTTGGGGCTATTTTTAGATGATCTCCATACACTAGTTTTGGGCAATTTAGGTTCCTAAGATCGACGATTTCGAACCTGTTTCTGCCGAAGTCTTTCATTATTCTATAGGTTCCATCCCTCCTTCGGTGTTGTTGGTACTCCATTTGGATATTCTGGTAGTTTTTATCGAACAAGATAAAAAAATGTAAAAGCGCGTTATGTTAATTCATTTGCAACGTGTGTTGTAGTATCGTGAACAGTAGTCACGGTTCAAAGCGACCTTCGACTCAATTATATCGTAAATGTGTGTCCCCAATTGCTAAATGATAAGCACCGTTGATGGCCGTCTGGCGAGGGCTAGACATTCATCCCAATTAGGTGAGATTTCTACTATTGATCAAGGAAATTCAAAATTTCTTCCATTATTTTGAAGTAAAGTTGGCAGCGTTGTCGGAGATCAGTACTTCGGGTGAGCTTTGACAACTGTTTCAGCTGTTTGGTCAGGAATCGATACAAAATTAATTTATTGTTACCTGGTGTCTTCCTAAGAGGTCCCAAAATATCATGCTGGTGCTTTTCCAGGTCGGTTCTGGATAGTCATTTTAGTATTTTTGTCCACCTAAGGCAATTAAAGCACGTTTTAGCGAATCTTCTTATGCTACATGGATAATTTCGTTTTCTACGAGTCGGAGGAATTCCAAGCCAAAATTAGTTGTAAAATAAGTGTCTGTGTTGAGGCTCATTCAGTGCTTTCATTAAAGTATGGATGTTCTTGAGTAAGTGTGTAAGTTGACTTCTAATAATTTTAGGTGCTCTAAGGTCTACGAAAACCTTCGTAAAGCCTTTGACATTTATATAAATAAATATAATTGCGACAAAATTTAGAAACCTCTAGAAGATGGAAGGTTGTGTAATCCAATCGAGGAAGAGAATTTGAATAATTCATCCGCGAAAAGAGACCTAAAAGACCAGAAAAGAAATAACCATACCTAAAAATTAGTTGATGAACAACAAAACTAAAGTTTAAATGTCGTAATATATAATTAATTCATTTATTAAAGATATCAAACATATAGTAAATCAAATCCTAAGAAAACAGGAACTAAAGATATAAAATAGAAAAAAAAATCATCGACAAACACGTAGTTGTTATGTACTGAAGTAAAAGTGGTTCGAAGTGAACGAAGATTTGAACAAAAAGTCAATAGCATTAATATTAAGAAAACTGAACGAACTTAGCGGGAATAGAATAAGTCAAAATCACTAAAATGCTGACTCAAGTGCAAAAGAACTCGACTTAACGTTGATATTGGAATAAAACATGTTAAAATAAACATATGAAAGGCAATTATTAGAGAATAAACCGACTATAAAAACAAACCAAGGAAACGGTGATATAAAATGATATTCGTGATGAATAATGAATTTTCCTTTTATGTGTTTATGTGAATAATAAAAACGAATAGAAACAACGAATAATCACGGATAATGGTAGTAAAACATAGTAAACTGAAAATGAACTCAGGAAGAATGATTTAAATTACACTTACAGGAAGAACAGTCGAATAGAGACGAATGAAGGAGTCAGTGTTCACGCAGCGACTCCTCTTAAAATAGAAAACTTAAAATTTGAAACTTAGAGCAAATGATTGGACGAACATATCTCGTTCAAGGTCACTGTTAGAAACAATAAAGAAAATGGAAGATAAATGCATCGCGTAAGAAAAAGTAGACAGTCTAAAACATCTTTCATACGGTTGT
>OZ018325.1:176691313-176711313 GCA_963969495.1 Ceratothoa steindachneri | reverse complement strand
GAAATCAATATATTTTCACCAATTTGAGTGTTTTATTTACTGCTAACTTCGATCCGTCTTAATGGAAACCATTTATATATATATATATATATATATATATATATATATATATATATATATATATATATATATATATATATATATATATATATATAATTTCAAGGTGAAGGTAAGGACACATAGGAGGCTGAGGTACATATGATCTATTAAGGAACAACGTTTCGGCCGTATCACTCATCTTTAGGTTCTAAAATCATAAAATAATATAATACAGTTAAAGATAATTAAAAATAATAAAAATAATCAGATTAAGACCATGTAGGTAAATCAAAAATTAAAATAACTCAGGGATTTAAAAGGCAAGAGAATCAAAGTAATCATTATTGACACCCCCCAAAAAGTAAAAACGCAAAAGTAAAAAATCACAGTATACTATTGCTTAACGATGAAGTTCAGGATAAATCGCAAAGTGAAGAAATTATAAAGGATGTGGCTTAAAAAAGGATAGGATTTTGATTGGTTAGTTGTTAAATAAGACAAGGTTGGTTGGTTGTTGAATGAGGTAATTAAAATTAAGAAATAAGAAGGCGAACAGTGGTATTATCTATGTTGAGTGTAGGAGATTTTGTCCATATTAGTAGGGATCCAAAATTCATGGACTATATTCATTGTTATTGCAACCAATTATTTTAAAGTTATCAATAGAACATTCTGTCTTGCATTGTATAATATGATATCTCAATAGAGAAGCTTCCTTCTTAGATAATTTTTTTCCAGTACGATGGCTTATTCCCATGGGAGAACAATCATATTATACAATGGTTTCTATATATGTTATGTCGATCAAATCGAACATTCGATGGAATTATAGAATGACCTGCAGGAATCCTATAAATACGAATTACGAGATTGAAAGTTCCAAACTCAATTGTGTCCGCAGACTGGAATGCTGTCTCGAATCGTCCCATGATATAATCGAATAGTGTCGATCCACGCAGTTGAATGAATGGAATGTGTAAATAGATCGTATCACCCGTTGCATCCACAATTTCAAAACTTATATTTGAACGATAATCGCCATTCTGAAGCAATTGCAGATTCAATATATACTGTGATAGCTCAGGCATTACTCGACCAAGTCTAGCTTCTTCTGGTTTATCCACAATTACACGGTAGAAAATGATGAGAAAGTTTCCATGTCTGTTTTCTTTAAAAGGAATAATTTTTACACGAGAATGATTTTCTCTTTGCTGTAAAGGATTTTCTTGCGTATGAGGGTTCAAAGTTCATTATACAAAAGGAAAGTATGGGTGAAGGAAGTGTGAACAAATTTAAATTTATATCCCCATTTACTTCATCCATCATTGGGTCGACGTCTAGCGGAAAACCCCAATTCGTATTACGTATATTCCAGGATAGAGATAAAATGTTTACTCAACACGTTGATACAATCATCTAGTGTTACACTGTATGGCAGAAAGACTATGAATAATTAAAAATCAAGTAATGTTTCACGAAGGTGTTTATGATGTGTCATCTTTAGATGGAAGAGGTCATGCACTCTGTAGAGGAATTATAACATAACGCCACCCAGAGGGCTAAGCGGACATGTATGTTAAAGTCCATCTTCGGAGAGAGGGAGAGAAACGTACCAGAAGATGAGAAGCGTGAGAACGTCAGTCGTCTGACTAACAGTCCAACTGTCGAAGGGCTCTGATCTCCCTGCCGCGTGGGTAGTCGAGTTGGGCTGCAGGACTAAGGTTATCGCAAAAGGCCATTAAGCAGATCTCAAAAGATCAGATTACCTACGAGGTCAAGAGGCCTGCGGTCAGAGAGCCAAAAAGCGGTGTCAGATCGAAAAAAACACCGAGGAGAAATAATGTGACGGTTGTCGGTGCCTCTCATTAAGAAGCAAGCCTGGGCTCCGCGGTGCCTCTCATTAAGAAGCAAGCCTGAGCTCCGCGGTGCTACCCACCCTCACCCCTCACGCTCTTCTCAGTGGCATTACCCGTCTCCTTTAGGTGGAGTGGTCGTTGGTCTATAAATAAGCTCCTTGAGGAAGGAAAAGGGATTATTCCATTAGAGACGATAGAAGACTAGATCATTGTTATCACTCCCTCGTCCAGTTCCGAACTCGACTTCTAAGACTTAGATTTCGTCTCGTTTTCTTATCGGTGCCATACCGAGTTATCCTTCACAGACCTAGCAAGAGGTCTGGCTGGATCACAATTCCTAGGTGCCAAACAGGAATTACGGGAGCAAGACAAAAGCAGATCCGTTCACCCTCGAAGGACTCTCAAATTACAATCTCAGTAATTGTGAGAGAAGAAGAATTAATCCTAAAGGAAGTTTCATTTAAGTACTTTCGGAATCACCTCGTAAACCAATACCCAGTTGAGCAACCATGCGAAGAAGACGAGGATACTAGAAGAACTCAAAAGCTACCAAGAGGAGTACTCCTTGAGCCAGAAAGCACAACTGCTCTCTCCATCTTTTAGACGTATAACCGGATAGATAAAGTTATAAGAAGAATTAGACATCGTTTTCTACCATCTCTGAGACAACTACCATCCGCCTTCTGCAACGCGGAGAATCGTGAAAAATCCAATATAGCGACATCTGTCAACCCCTGTTCATGTCAAGGTCATGTAAGTCCGAATGACTATATATATTTGTTTTGATTAAGTAGGATTTTGTTGCTGTACCCAAGCTAACTAAAGGAGATATAATATTTAGTAAATCTTGTCATATTTTTAATTAGATTAGTGGAACGTAAATTGTGGCTAAATGCTGTACTTAAAAGTCTCCATAAATTAACTAAGTGGCAATTGGTTTGTTTACGTGGAGCCTACTTTGCTTTGATCAGGACTCGCGTCAGGAATAGGCCCTTATTCAATTCTTGCGAATCATGTTAAACTTTTAGAGTTTAGTGTAAATATTTGAGTTAATTGATAAGTTAAAAAGATATATATTTTTGGTTAATTCTTTTTGTGTTGACCGGCTCTTTCCTTAAAACTGATTCAATGCTGTGGTACTCTCCTAATACAGTAATTAAAGAGTCCCCTCAGCCAATAGAGGAATTGTTTCCCTTCCTAAGTACTAGTGTCAGACTGGCGTGCTAAAGTCCTTAAATATATAATTCTCTGAGAAAAAGAAGGAGCCACAATTTCTCGACAAAAGTGGTGTCAGGTCTGTAGGTTTTTGTTAGAAAGAATCTAACAGCGTCTAATTAAGGGAGAGCCAACACGTAAAAGGAATACTAGGAATAATAGAATAATTGACGAGAGGAAAATTGGTAAAGTTAGGGGTGGAAACAATCTTAAGGTAATTGTTGGGCCAAGTGGTAAGTTTTGGTAGTGGAGTATGTCAAGCTCGATTTACAAGAAAGTAGATAACTGACATAAGCGCGATGGCATCGTTTGACCTTTATCGGAAACAAGGTCAGAGCCTCGTACTGGAAAGACCCGGGTTAAGCTCATATTTTCAGGAGAAAAAGAGAAACGAAAGAGAAGAAAGAAGGGAGGAACGTAAGATGAAATTGGAAGCCGAAGAAAGGAAAATGAAACTGGAAGCTGAGGAAAGAGAGAAGATAAGAGCCCACGAAAGAGCTCTTAACAAAGAAAAGTTAGAGGTGCAGTCAGTGACATTCAAACCTGGAGTGTCACCAGCGGCCAGCATGAAACTCTCGGAGTACAGGGACGAAGAAGAATTATGCTCATATCTGTCCCATTTTGAGAAAATATTCGAAGTTAATAATTGGGACCTAGAAGAAGATGGTGTCGCCAGACTGTTACCCCTACTGAATCGCTGGATGAGAGAGATATTTATATCTCTACCCTCAGAAGCAACTGTGGAGAATTCCACTTTCAAAGTGGAACTTCTCTCAGCAACAAACCTCAACCCCGAAGAATATAAGATGAAGTTCAGGCAGGCCCGTATAAGACCTGGACAAACTTACAAACTTTTGGCTGTAGGCTTCATCGAAGCCTACAGTTTTGGATGGAGTCAGCAGGGGTAGAGAACGAAGTCGCCTCGGTCGTCGACTTCATTCTAAAAGATCGATTTGTAAGCACACTATCCCAGGAGATCTGTGCGTTTGTTAAGGACATAAAAGCTTCTACCTTCAACGAGTGCCTGGACGAGGCTGACCTCCACTCGGTAAATCATCGGTTATATTCGAAGGAGTACAAGAAAGAGAAAGCTCCCTCCCCAAAGAAAAATGGGCTGCCACCAAGGCATTTGCAGGAGAAGCCCTTTAAGTTTTTAGCCCCAAAAGGAACTTATAAGCGAAGTTTTGTAGGAGCAAAGATTTAAAAAGAGGTTAGGCTTTCCGAAGGGTCACACCCTAATACCGGCACTTATCCCAGGAAACCCATTACTTGTTATACCTGCGGGATAGTAGGTCACCTTATTTTCCAGTTCCCACAGAACTCCCGACTGAGGGAGACCTTGAGACAACAGGTGCAAAACATGACTGCCGCGCTCCCGGCCGTACAATCTGATGCTCCCTTCGTCCCAGCGTGAACATCTGAAGTCCCCAACAACAGGTAAACTTTCTATTCAACAAAAGTTCGCCAGGCGGCCTACAATTCGAAGATGGCACAGTTAATGGGTGCCGAGTGTCTACGTTAGTCAGAGACACCGTATGTACTTGCATAGTGGTATCCGACAAGTTGTTGCCCCCTGAAAACCCAAACCATAAAAAATTCGTAATCATCCACGACTTTTTAGGACGCGACAACCTATTCCCCGTCGTGAGATGTCATATACAGTGCAAATATTTTACGGATTGGACGAACGTGGTAGTAGCCCCGATTAAGTTCTGCGCAGTGCTAATCGGACAAAATCCCCAAATCCCCCAGCAAAAAGTGGCCCAACAAGTAGTCACCCGGGCACAAGAAGCCCAGAGAAAGGAGCAACCTACTGAGTTTACCCCTAGAATTACCCTCGAAGACAATGGGCTAAAATTAACTTTCTTCGCTATTTCCCAGAAGTAATGCTTCACTCTTAAACCCCTATTGGAAAAGGCGATTAAGAGTGAAAGGAAAGAAGCCAATCAAGTATATTGTAGAAGACTCGCTTCTATACCGTACTATCAGCGAGGATAACAAGGATGGCAACAAAGCCCTGTGTGTACTCCAAGAATACACGCAAAGGATCTTGAATATTGCTCATGATGGAATATTAGCAGGACACTTTGGGCACCATAAAACGGCACTGCGGATATTCAGACACTTTTATTGGCCCCAGGCTGCCAAAGAAATTGTGTGCTATTGCCGTTCATGCGACGTGTGTCAGAAAGATCCCTCCAGAGGAAGGGTACCTCCCGCGCATTACAAAAAGTGCCAGTTATAACCGAACCATTCTTTCGAGTGGCTATCGATTTGGTGGTACCAATTCACCCCCTTAAAGCGGAGAACACTCCTAATCGTCACTCTAGTAGATTGTGCCACACGTTTTCCAGATGCCGTGGCACTACCCAAAATTGACACTATTTCCTGCGCCGAAGCACTAATTTCAATATTTGCCTGAGTAGGGCTGCCTTAAGAAATTCTATCTGGTAGAGGGCGCCAGTTCACATCTAAATCGATGGAGTACTTTAATAAGCTACTGTTAGTCTTGCCAATTTTTACGAGTCCATTTCCCCCATCCACTAACGGAATCTGCGAGAAATTAAACGGGACTCTCAAAAATATATTGAAGAAGTTGTGTCAACACAACCCGACTCAGTGGCCCTGTTCGCTTGCAGAGAAATCCCTCACCGGACGCTGGAATTTTCGCCCTTTGAGCTATTATACGGGAGAAATGAGCGAGGTCCTATGAGCATTCTTAAAGAATTATTTACCAACGCGCATCTCGACCAAGAGATTAAATTGTCTTAGGAATACGTAATGGAAATGCGCGAGCGCCTAAAATACTGCTTTGGATTAGCTTGAGACAACGCCGAGAAAAATTTAGCCGAATACCGGGACTACTTCGATATGCAAGCGAAGGCGCGAAAATTAAATGCAGGGGATGAAGTCTTATTATTACTCACGACCGAAAATAATAAGTTATAGGCCTAATGGAATGGACCGTTTAAAATAATAGAGGCACAAGACCAGTTGATTACTTGATAGATACCCCGACAGGGCAAAGAATCTATCACATAAACATGTTGAAAAAATATCACCGTCGCGCATGCATAAATAATATTACCCTACGAGACGAAGAAGAATCGATGGATGCTGCTTACCCGTGTACACCACTACAGGTCATAAACACAGTATGTGTGGAACAAGACGAGATATGAACTGCCCTCACTCTCACTCACCACGGAAGACACACGAGTGGATTTAAAAATAAATCCCCAATTAGAGAGTCAACAGAAATCTGAAATGTTTAACTTGCTAAAGGAATTCCCGGATGTCATTTCAGAAACCCCCGGATGTGCCAAGGATTTCATCCATGAAATCAAACTAAAAACTAATTCAGTGGTGCGAAACAAACCGTATCCGTTGCCGATACACCTACGGGAAGCCTTCAATAATGAAGTCCAGAATTTATTAAAATTGGGCATTTTAGAGCCATCAGAGTCCGATTATTGTTCCCCCATCGTAAGGGTTAAGAAACCTGATCAATCATTTCCAATGTGTGTGAATTTCCGAAAATTGAATTCAGTGACAGTTTTCGACGCCGAGCCCACAACACTAATAGACCAAAATCTCCATCTATTTGAAGACGCTAAATTCATCACTGAATTGGATTTATGCAAGGCGTACTATCAAATACCGCCCGATAACGAGTTTAAAAAGCTGACGGCTTTTGCAACCGAGATAGGGCTTATGCAGTTTACCAGGCTACCCTTCAGACTACTTATAGCCGGTAGCAATTACAATAGAATGATGAGGAGAATTATCGCTGGGCCTAAGTGACGTGTCGTTTTACTTTGACAACGTGTACGTAGCTACCCGTACATGGGAGTCCCACTTACACGCCTTACGCTCGTTGCTGGAGAAATTGAAGGGGGAAGGACTAACCGCCTGGCCTACCAAGTGTTGTTTGGCCTACGAATCTATTGACTACCTTGCATTCAAAATAGGGAAGAGACACTTGACGACCCAACAAGTAAAAGTGGAAGTCATAGTCAAAATGCCCCGGCCGAAAACAAAGAAACAACTCCGTTCGTTCATGGGAGCCGCTTCTTTTTATCGGCGTTTCGTACTGCACTTCGCTTCCATCACGGCCCCACTGAATGATTTATTAAAAAAAACCAGCGTCAGACCCTATCACGTGGAACCCCCATGCAATAACTCGAAGACTAAGGTGTATTCCGACTAAGGTATTATAATAATTGTGATGGATCTAAAATAGGTAAGGTTAAGTATATAAATGTAATGTAAATTGTTAATTGGTAGAGTTGTAATTAAGAAGGGGCGAGTGACTCCCTAATTGTAAATAAGAATCACCTAAGCTGGGACAGTCATGTATGTATTAATGTATGGTCAGGTGCAGACGTTATCGAGACATTCCCTGGTGAACTCCAAGTTTATTGTTCAGTAATTTTCCTTTTTAAAATATTGTAAATATCGGACTTGAATACACACCCCCTCCCCTGATAATTTCTTTAAGAGGGAGGTAAATGTAAAGGAATTATAACATAACGCCACGCAGAGGGCCAAGCGGACATTTATATTAAAATCTCTCTTCAGGGATAGCGAGAGAAACGTACCAGAAGATGAGGGGCGTGAGAACGTTAGTCGTGTGACTAACAGTCCAAAAGGCCATTAAGCAGATCTCAAAAGATCCGATTACCTACGAGGTCAAGAGGCCTGCGGTCAGAGAGCCAAAAAGCGGTGTCAGATCGAAAAAAACACCGATGAGAAATAATGTGACGGTTGTCGGTGCCTCTCATTAAGAAGCAAACCTGGGCACCGCGGTGCCACCCCGCCCCTCACCCTTCGCGCTTCCTTCAGTGGCATTACCCCGTCTCTCTTAGGTGGGGCGATCGCCGGTCTATAAATAAGCCCCGTGATGAAGAAAAAAGGATTATTCCATTAGAGACGATAGAAGACTAGATCATTGTGATCAGTCCCTCGTCCAGTTCCGAACTCAACTTCTAAGACTTAGATTTCGTCTCGTTTTCTTATCGGTGTCATACCGAGTTATCCTTCACAGACCTAGCAAGAGGTCTGGCTGGATCACAATTCCTAGGTGCCAAACAGGAATTACGGGAGCAAGACAAAAGCAGATCCGTTCACCCTCGAGGGACTCTCAATTGCAATCTCAGTAATTGTGCGAGAAGAAGAATTAATCCCAAAGGAAGTTTCATTTAAGTACTTTGGAATAACCTCGTAAACCAAACCCAGTTGAGCAACCATGCGAAGAAGACGAGGATACTAGAAGAACTTAAGAGCTACCAAGAGGAATACTCCTTGAGCCAGAGAGCAGAACTCCTCTCTCCGTCTTTTAGACGTATAACCAGATAGATAAAGTTATAAGAAGAATTAGCCATCGTTTTCTACCGTCTCCGAGACAAACACCACCCACCCTCCGCAACGCGAAGAATCGTGAAAAATCCAATTTAGCAACATCCGTCAACTCCTGTTCGTTTCAAGGTCATGTAAGTCCGAATGACTATATATATTTGTTTTGATTAAGTAGGATTTTACTGCTGTACCCAGGCTAACTAAAGGAGAGATAATATTTAGTGACTCCTGTCATATTTTTAGTTAGATTAGTGGAACGTAAATTGTGGCTAAATGCTGTACTTAAAAGTTCTCCATAAATTAACCAACTGGCAATTGGTTTTTTATGTGGAGCCTACTTTGCTTTGATCAGGACTCGTGTCAGGAATAGGCCCTTATTCAATTCTTGCAAACCATGTTAAACTTTTAGAGTTTAGTTTAAATATTTGAGTTAATTGATAAGTTAAAAAGATATATATTTTAATTTAAAACTGATTAAATGCTGTGGTACTCTCATAATACAGTAATTAAAGAGTCCCCTCAGCCAATAGAGGAATTGTTTCCCTTCCTAAGTACTAGTGTCAGACTGGCGCGCTAAAGTCATTAAATATATAATTTGGTGAGAAAAAGAGGGAGCCACAATTCCCCGACACACTCCTTATTTTAGATGACTTAATGCAGAAGATAGATGCAAATATATGAAAGATATTTACAGAGACCTCACACCAAATCTATTTTATAAAAATTCTTATATGCGCGATATTGCTTTAAATTGCCACAATCTAGTCTTATTTAGCCAGATGAGAGACATCTCCCAGATAAATATAGTCGCTGGCCAAATAATACCTGGGAAACGGAACAGCTTCATAAGAATATATAAAGAAGCCGTTTCAAAGCCCTATAACCATAGGGCTTTGACTTCAGGCCGAGAAACACTGTACGATTTACATTGCCGACTAGAATATTTCCAAACAAAGTCGAGAGCGTTTATCTTTTAGAATGAGGCGTAAAATGAAAAGATACGCGTATCTATTTCATACATTCCCCACACTCTCTATAAAGATGAAAAAATCAATCATAGGAAGCATGGATAGTGATTTTGTCAAATGTATATGTGAAATGTGTCTTAATCTAAAATAAGGCAATGTTACTCTGACATCATCGCAGAAACAAAAGATATCACGATTCAAACAGTTGATACGTATGTTAGCTCGGAAGCCAGCTCCTATACGTCTAAAGAAAAAACTAATAAATCAGCGTGGAGGATCGTTTCTACCTATCTTATTTTCTGTTCTAGCACCTATAAGATGAAAACAAAATTGTCTATCCCGAAAAAGAGATTGAAGTACCCTCAAACTTAATCCCAGCACAAGAAAGACTTTTACTTTGGAGAGAGGGTTGACTACTATACTAAATAATTCACACATCCCACCAGATAGACGTGTCTCCTTTACCAGAGCACGCTGGAACACTATTTGAAACAGTACGATAAGGTTGTGAACACATCTACCGCTAAAGTTAATGAGAGTAACAAGGATTAAATAAACGGTTATACAGATAAAGTACTGGAAACACTGGAGCCTAGTGTTCGTGAAAGAGGTAGATTAATTTATCAGACATTAAAAGATACACAGGGATTCAGTTGGGGTAATGATGGGATGATTACCATCGATGATAAAAGACTTCCACAATTTAACATTATCGACCTACTCAATGATTTAGCCAGAACGTGGAAAAGATCACCACCCACCTACTGGAAGTAACTAAAAGTAAAATTAATATCTTCTAATTTCCCTAAACCTATCATAATAAACTCGCAACGTCGGAAAGAGTTAGAAAATATTACTCACACGTCAACTTTCTCTACATCAAGCTCAGTGGATTATGAAAATACACGTTATACTTCTCTTTATCATCGACATACAAAACTAAGGAACTAGTTGAAATATTAATAAATTTAACCGCTTAAAGATGGAACTAGATGGACCAATCAAGGGATTGCAAAATTTAAGTAGGGACTCCACACAAGGCAATTCATGAACATTCAAATCGTGTCAAAGAAACCCTATCCTATTGTATCAGTGGCAGTCCAGATCTCCTCGAATACTCACACGTAAGAAACTATGTCTCGATTCCAGGTAAAGCAAATTATACAACAAGCATATAAAATTAATGTATTCTGCCTTTTGAACATTACTAGAACAAAATCTGGTTATGTTAGAGTGATCTTTGAAAACACCTACGGAAGAACTCGAGGATGAGTTTTGGCTTGTGTTCGGGGCAATACACAGGTTAAAACAGGAAAGTTTTCCCTATGTAGATCGACTGGTGAAGGACTACGGTGTAAAACAGCTAAAGTGTGTAGTGAGGGCAAATACAAACAGTCTATTTCCAAGTAAACATTTCGGTATTTACTGAAAAAGGGAGGATGAAGAGTTCATTCCTACATGATTTAAAAACGCACTGTACAATGAGTATGAAGTCAATACTTTTCTATAACTTGAAAACGAATTGCATCAAAGTTTTCGTCAGCTGAAGTGTTTACAGAATGCGGTTGATGCTCGTTATCTTGCATTCAACGATGGATTCGATGAATGTCGAAAACTTCAACCTACCATCACAGAAGATGAGTATATAAAAATGTATCGTTTGATGAGTTCCATTGTTTTCTCAGCAAGAGAGGGAGCAGTATCGAACTTGTGAAAGAATTTGTCCGCGGGGATATTTATAACTACGTCACCATTACGTGTAAAGAAAATTTAATAGAATATCTATTTATCAACCAGTCTCACCATGAAAGTCCAGAGGGTGGAGTGTCACCAGCCTGCGTCATCAAGACTTGCAAGAAGAAAGTTTATGTTCACCGCAGATAAAAATAATTTTTTATTTGAGCATAATTCCTTAACAAATATGTTTATTAAAATTCTAGATTATATAACAAACCTGCTGATATTAATTTTCAAAAATATAAAGTTGGATTAAAAATACATATTGATAATTTTTATCGTTTGCATATCGAATACCGTTTTCCTGACCGGATTATCCCAGCTCTTTTGATTCAGAGAATCAGTAAATGTGTACAAAGTAATAAGGTTGCGGACATCCATGAAATTCTAATTGAAATTATGTATTTTAACCTAGATGTAAAATAAAATTGAGTTTGTTTTTTAAGTTGAGTAGTTATATAATTAATTGAGTAGTTATATAAGAGTGTTAAACTGACCAGATATTCAGTTAAAAATGAACGACCGATTGTTACGCGTATATACATCCCCGAGTCTTCTAACATCTTTTGGTTGGGTAAATCGGCTATTCCAATCTGTAAAAAAGATCGCTAAGAGATCTGATGTGGAAAGCACATCAACGCACAAGGTCCAAATGAGATTTGGCAGGTAGATCTTACTGTGATATCTAAGTTTGAAAGTTTTAATAATGGTGTACGTTACATACTCTTTGTAATTGACGTATATTCTAGATATCTCTGGCTAATTCCTTTAAAGGAGAAGACGGATCAAATGGTGTCAAATACTATACGAAATCTCATGGAAGAAACCAGATGGATTCCAGGCTATATATGTTCTGATGATGGAGGAGAGTTTAAAGGAAAGAAGATGAAAGGCTTATTGAGCGAATATAATATCGGGGTATATCATGTTCACTCACTAAACAAAGCTAGTCTTGTGGAACGTTTACAAAGAACAATAATAACACATGGAAATACATCGACGTGTTAGATGATTTTGCAAGGGCTTATAATAATTCTAGACATAGAATGATTAGGACACACCGTTTAAAGTTATACACGATGTTGCTATACCGAATCAAAGAGCTGAAGTTAAAAAAAGAAGTTGCAATATAAGATTGGCGATTATGTTGGAATCTCACGCGCTTCCAGTAATATAAAAAAAGAATACGAGGCAGGGTGGAGGGAGGAAATCTACAAGATATATAAGATCTCAAATCTATTAGACCTGAATTATATTGAAGATTTAAATGAAGAAATATGTAGTGGATAAGATAGTTAAAGTGAAAGGGCATGGAAAAACAAGCAATATTTAGTAAAATGGCGAGGGTACCCAAATTCATTTAACTCGTATGTCAAGGCATGTGAGTTTACCCTCAAAATACCATGTCTGACTATAGAATTGAATAACACAAATCCATAATAACAGGCCACAGTCAGTATGAAGTAGGACTTTGTGAGTTTCAATTTACAGGGAATATCTACTGTATAATATTACTAAGCCTACACATGCTTTCACAGTCTATCGGAAAATGACGGAAGTAAATAATTATGCATCGAATGGGGGGGGGGGGTAGTGGGCGAGGGAGAATCGGACCTCACTACACTGACCAAGGCTTGGGAGAAGGGGACAGACTCGAACCTCACCCAGCAATACTACTGGTGCGACCACGTTAGGACAGCCTAATTTGGTCTTTTTTAGCGAAATTTAACCCATTTTCTGTGAAGACACAATGCAGTAAACGGAGAAGGGAAACTACTTTAAAAAGTACAATATCTAGTCACAACCTGCATAAACGGTCCTTGAAACGTATACTATATACTATGCACTGCATGCATGACCCAGCTTTGCCATCCGAACGAGTTTTTCTAACCCTTAATTTTGATATACGTTCGGAAAAATTAAATTCGTTTAACCAATCTAAATTGTAAAGTTTTGTAGATATGGGAAAATGCTCCTTTGCTAATATGTACTCTATTTTCTTTGCCTTTTGTTACTTTTTGAAGTCTTGGGATTTTTTTGTTTAATCTTGGATAAAGAAGGTAAATTCTCAGTGGCAGCCCTGAAAGGTGACTGGTCATAATTGCCGGAAGACGGCATACGGTAAATCAGTATGAATTATGATTTTTGTATGGTCTTAGATGGCGGTCGGTCATATAATTCAATGGTCATATTAAGCGAAGTAAATTTTACGCAATAAAATATGTATGAATCGGGACCTTCGGAATTGGTCTTAATTGGCAGCCGGTCATACTAACCGATGGTCATACATACTATGCGGAATCCATTGCATAATGCAACCGATCTCATAATCCATCACGGCAATAGTTATTGCATTCTCCATTTTATTTATACTCATATTAATAGTCATTTCTTAAAAACCACATTGTTTTAATCAAACTCTAGGCCCGACATAGAATATTAATAATAATCCCCACTATGCGAGACCATTAGCGTATGATTTTTCAAAAGTTCTTCCTCCCGAAATCCTCGAACACCTTCGTCAACCCGAACAAAGCATTCGAGCTTCTCATATTCCAAATCGACCTCAAACATCACTTCCAAAACCCCAGTACCGAAACTTAAGCTTATCAATAGAAAGCAAACTCCCGTACTCAAATATTATTTTAACCATTATTTGTTAAGTATTTTACTCCTAAACTTATAACCTTGTTTCATTAAATTTTCCAATAGCGGATACGTTGTTTGTTATTGACTAGCCGCTTGTAAATTTTTTATTAGCCCTGGGATAGAGAATTTTCTATTACTAAATCGAGAATATGGAAGTGGGACGTGGAGAAAAGAACCCAATTTTCCACAGTTATTTTTGAGAATGAAACGTGTTAATTGCCTTAACAATAAAGTAGCTATTGCATAGTTAACTAAAACGTGGAACCTGCCTCTCACTTTCATACTTAGAAACATACATTTGCATATAATTAGATATATAGATAGATCAATAGATAATAGAGAGAGAAATGGATATGAATTAGACGATCAGAAGTTCAAAGAAATTTACCCTATATTTCAAAGCTCAACTGTTCCTTGTATCCAACTTTCTCATCTGCTGACCAAATTCTACGAGGGGCGGTCAATAAGTATTGCCATTAGGATATAAGGGGACGAGATATGAGGAAAAGTGTTAAAATTATTTTTCAATATAACTACCCTCGACTTCAATGCACTTGTGCCACTTGTCCCTGAGGCTTCGAATTCCGACAACCATAAATCTCCCGACTGCTGTCCAATACACTCCTGGACGGTGAGCTGGACATCTTCATCGTCCACAAACCGGCGTACACGCAGTGCAGCCTTTAGCTGGCGGAATAAAAAGTAGACGCTAGGGGCCATATCTGGACTGTAGGGGGGAATGGTTGAGCTCCTCGAATCCGCACTCGCGCAGGGCAGCTTGTGAAACTCCAGCCTTGTGGACTTTGACAACGTTGAGTTCGATCATGGGGTGTGAGGTTTCTAGGGACCCAAGGGGCAGAGACCTTGGTCATGGCCAAATTGTCGTGGATGATGTTGATAACACTTCCATGTGATATTCCAAGTTCTCGCTCGATTTCTTCGACCTTCACCCGTTGATTTTTTAGGATTATCCTCTCTACACGGGCCACGTTGTCCTCGTTGGTCACGTCTGACGGGTGTCCTGGACGGGGGTCATCATTAAGGGACTCACGACCATGGTGGAACTCCCTATTCCAGCGAGCAATGGTTGCATAGGAAGGGGCGGTGTCGGTGTACACTGCAACCATGCGTTCATGGATCTCTTTTGCATTCTTGCCTTCCTTGGTCAAAATTTGATCACTGCGCGGTGCTCAACCTTCTCCATTGTTGAAAAACTTATGACTGATGATCTGCGATCAGCTACTGCTTCTTAAATAGACGAGGCAGGAGCGTGCGGCTACAGGTCCTAACTTGTCATAACTTGTCCTAACACCCCCACAAACAGCCATCCATCCCCCTTCCTCTGTTTTGCCCTACTGATTCGCAAAACTTATTGACCGCCCCTCGTATATTTTTTTTTCCCAAATCTTTGTGATATCACAAAAAAAATACATGCCCTATAAGCAGCACAACCAAAACAATGCTAAAAATTCCCTTTTCTTAAATATTTCTCTGAAAAATGATTAGAAATTTGTTATAAGAGCAAAATCCTTTCTGTTTGTCGTCATACGTTTCCGGTGCCACCCACTTTTCAAGATAGGCTAGAAATAACAAGTGCAGCCTACTGGTCATAGAAGTAATCCATTAAAATAAAGTATTTATAATAGCTTCAATTAAAGCGTTAAATTAATGGATGAAATAGCCATAGCTCTTCCCTCTCTCCCCTCCCCAGAGGACAGAAAATCAATGAAACTTCTCCCTCAAAAATTTGCATAAAACTTCTGGTTTATAGTGTTTAAAAGTATAAGAGAGAACAACAAGACAGAACCAGTACTTTAAGCCCTTAATAATTAATGCTTCCAGCCATCAGCCTTTTGCTCTTTAACACTGCTTCGTACACTCTTCATTAGAGAATAGCAAGCACATACTCCAGGTGCGGTCACCACTCAGGGACACACGCTCTCTTCCTAGGAGATATCACTTCTTTGCAAGAAACTGTCAAGCTTCAGGTACGATAGCATCGTGCAGCATAACGTCGGGCAGTCCTCAAGCTAACACGAAGAACTCCGTTGCAACGACTGTGTGGAAGCATGGAACTCAATATGCCGTTATCACACAGAATCTCTCTGGTCAAGAGAGATCAACGCAGCTGTGTTTAATTTGGGGTACTTTATCACCGTCTTCCCCCCAGTTTGATAACGCTCTCACGCTCTAAGGTGGCAGCCGTGTCCATCTTCCCCCGTTTGCCTCTTTGATGCCCAAGATTATCACTTATGGTCCATGTATTGCTTAAGCCGCATCCGGTATCCCCTTGGGAGGCCATCGTGCGTAAAGCCCTTTGTCGACCATGGTTGTGGCTTCTATTTAAGGTGATATCTGAACATCCTCAGCAGATAGAGACAACCCGAGCTTCTTGCCGTCCAGACCTTAGTATCTGTCTCCCGTGAAGTGATCCCCTCGCCCTTGTGATCTAGTCAGCAGATCGTCTTCGTGTAATCCGCCCTGATCAGAGGAAGATTACGGAAACCCGTTTATACCCCGGAAGATTGTCCTGGGTTTCTCTCGTCTCACTGCATTGATTGAGACTTCCTGCCGTTCGCAGACGAATCTCGATTTGTGATTACTTCTCCCTGGAGCCGAAGTAATCTCAACCCCCTTTGGAGTCTCTCCGGACGCCTTCGCATCCAGACCCCATCAACGAAGACCTGGCCATTGGGAATCGGGTGAGTGCATAGGTTCATTGTTTGGTCTTGGTGCATCCAATAATCGTCATATATTTTTACATTGTAGGCAACTTTGGTTCTCTTAAACGTACTATCAAATCCTATAAGTTCCTTTCATGCTGCAGCGTGCAACTTCTTTTCAAATTCATTCGTTTTATCAAACTGTTAAAACCTTTATATTAAAATATTCAAAGAATAAACTTCAGCCATTTCTACAACAACCAATCGGCTAACGAGAGAATTGGGACTCAACTCATCTCAAAGCATCTTCGTAAAAGGCATTTAATTTTTCCCAAACTATCAATCAGAATTTTGGTCTACTCCAAAGCCCTTTCAAATTCAGTAAAGTCTGACTCACAATAAATAGAAGAATCCAGCTTAAACTTTAAGCATTAAAGGGTAAAATGAGACTCGGGGGAAATACAAAATCCAGGAGAGGCTGCTGAAATTGGCCCTGTTGACGGCAAGATTCTCGTATAGGATGGGTATCTAACTCGTTTTGGAAAAACAGTATGCTTCGATCTCCCATCCCGTATTTATTGAGAGCATCGCAAATATGAGGAGAACTGCGACTGGGAACGTAGATAGAATTGGTTCTCGCACTTGGAATAGAGAATCCGTATGATGGGCAAAATGGGTGGAATGGAACCGAAGGTGATAAATCTCTTAAAAAATCATTAAAACCGCTTCAACACATAATGCTCGATCCTCTCCCATCTCGCCCTTTTACAACCTATTAAACCAGACGGCAATCACTCTTTCCCGCAGTTCTTCGTCTGTCTGCGCTTTCTCCCTGCTCTTCTCTTAATCGAGGTTTCCCCATCAGTTGAAAAACGCCACCACTCTTTATGTTATCGGTAAGATGACGGGGTCGAACGAATTCCTCTCCCCTCTATAGTACCATCGGCTACAGATAATTTTTTTAAATTTCGGCATTTTTTAGGATTTTAGAATAAAATAATTTCGACCATTTTATTAAATTAATGTTTCGCTATTGTTAAATTAACTACTTAAATGAATTAAACTGCTTCGTTATCATAAATTAATTTCTTAAATTAATTACATCGCTTCGTTATTATTAAATTAATAAATGAAATTGTTTCGTAATTATTAAATTCCTTCGCTTGATTAAATCGATTAATTACATTATTTCGTTATTTAATAATAATTACTACCTCATTACTCTAGGGTAGTAAGAATACCACCACTGTAGTGCAAATCGTGCGCCGTAGAAGGCAGCAAGATGTGACTGATCTATGTAGAAAATGGACACGTGAGGTTGGAAGATCTCTGTCTTGTATAATAATCCCATAAATGTGTTAAATATCTTTAGATTGTATCACGGGACATGGCATAATGAAACCAACATAAAGATTGATCGAAGGGTTTCGCTGGTAGAAAAGGATGGAAGAAAGGTAGTAATATATTTTTGCCACCAGGGGTGAGCGTTTGAAACCCTTCTCTTTCTCAGAGGCGAGCCACCCATGCTACTTCAGGGGGAGTGTGGACCGAAACCACTGCAGGCTGATTCGTAGAGACAGAAGAGTAAAGCTTTGTGTGGGCACGAATAAAATAAGTAAAATACAAGTGTTGTAAATTGAGTATCTGCATGATGGCCTATGAGGATAAAACTGGCCGCGTGTTACCAAGGTAGCTTCGACCCGTATGCAGTGAATGAAATAAATATGAAAGGGTGAGGGAATGTGTGAATAGTTTACGCTAAGTAGGTAGTAGTTAATAGATGGGGAGGGAGAGAGGGGTGTTTTTTGCTATTTTGTTAAGTTGAGAATGGGAATGTGTTATGGATGTATGTGGAACACGCTCACAATTTATCTCTATTGACAATGGTTATGGTTGGAATTCTTCTTAGTTGCCTCAAGTCAGGATGGCTTTGCAGCTCGCGTGGATGGAAAACTTTCTTGAGGTTAATGAGAAGGTTAGCAAACAATGGAGGGAGCGAGAGACAATAGAATCTTTCCCCGTGAGTGGCAGAAATAAATGGGAAACAAATTGAGGGATGTTGCCAGATGTCGACATCATAGCCAGAATTGGGGTTAAATGCTGTTGATTTTTACCTAAAATTGAGAGTTTAAAGACCCAAATATATATATATATATATATATATATATATATATATATATCTCTCTCTCTCTCTCTCTCTTCTCTCTCTCTCTCTCTCTCTCTCTCTCTCTCTCTCTCTCTCTCTCTCTCTCTCTCTCTCTCTCTCTCTCTCTCTCTCTCTTCTCTCTCTCTCTCTCTCTCTCTCTCTCTCTCTCTCTCTCTCTCTCTCTCTCTCTCTCTCTCTCTCTCTCTCTCTCTCTCTCTCTCTCTCTCTCTCTCTCTCTCTCTCTCTCTCTCTCTCTCTCTCTCTCTCTCTCTCTCTCTCTCTCTCTCTCTCTCTCTCTCTCTCTCTCTCTCTCTCTCTCTCTCTCTCTCTCTCTCTCTCTCTCTCTCTCTCTCTCTCTCTCTCTCTCTCTCTCTCTCTCTCTCTCTCTCTCTCTCTCTCTCTCTCTCTCTCTCTCTCTCTCTCTCTCTCTCTCTCTCTCTCTCTCTCTCTCTCTCTCTCTCTCTCTCTCTCTCTCTCTCTCTCTCTCTCTCTCTCTCTCTCTCTCTCTCTCTCTCTCTCTCTCTCTCTCTCTCTCTCTCTCTCATTCCCCAGCCGACGGATTCCTACTCGGGGGAAAAGCTGGAGGCAATGGACTTCACCGAAGGAGAAATAAAGAAAAAGATCGCTGACCTAAAGACGAATAAGTCCCCTGGACCGGACGGGTTTCTACCTAAAGTGTTGAAGGAAGTGTGCGATGAAGTATCACGACATCTGTGCGCTATCTTTAACATGTCAATCCGGACCGGATGCGTTCCTAGAGACTGGCGTGAGGCGGAAGTGACTCCTATCTTCAAGAAAGGAGACCGTAACCAACCGTCGAACTACCGACCTATCAGTCTCACTTCGATAGTCGGTAAACTCATGGAAAGCATCATGGTGGACAAAGTGACGTCGTATTTAGAGTCAAACCTGCTACTGAGGAGTTCCCAGCACGGCTTCCGAAGGCAACGGTCATGCCTGACGAACCTTGTGGAATTCTTCCACTTCGTTTTCAGTGAGCACGATCGGGACAAGGCGGTGGATGTGGTGTACCCTAGACTTTCAGAAAGCCTTTGATAAGGTACCACACCGCCGCCTTCTCCGGAAAGTGCGAGCGCTTGGCATAGACGGAAAGGTAGCCGGCTGGATCGAGAACTGGCTAGTGGCAGACGGCAACGGGTGGTGGTAAATGGACAGTCTTCTGAGTGGGTGCCCGTTACTAGCGGGGTGCCTCAAGGTTCTGTCCTGGGACCACTACTATTCATCATCTACGTCAACGACATGGACGGTGACATGGTTGCGAAGATTTCCAAATTTGCCGACGATACCAAGCTTGGTATGAACGTTGCAAAGGATGGAAATACTGCCCGCCTGCAGGAAGATCTTGGGA